>JAVQKC010120758.1:0-67613 GCA_036025475.1 Philypnodon macrostomus
ATATATATATATATATATATATATATATATATATATATACATACATACATACACACACATATATATATATATATATATAACCATGGTCACTACATAAAGGCATTCTACATCTACAGATCTCGATCATTAAACCAGTTTTTAATTGCCGAAAAATTGTCATATATATAGTTCATTCAGTTTACGACCACTGAAAAGAATAGATTCTAAACATTTGATCAACACACGTTGCTCCTGCTGCTCTAAATTGTTTGGTGTGCACTGCTCAAACAGCCCAGTATAGTAAAGAGAAAGTAGTGCCGACTCTGTGACTCTGAGGGTGATAAGAGCTTAGGGGGCTTGAGCTCCATCTGGGGCCCCACCTAAAAAAGATTGCTCCAAAAAATTGTGATTAATTGTGTTTGATTGTAATTTTTTATTTGTGTTTGGTTATTAAAGTGTGTTTGTTAAAATGACAATATTGTTTGTTAAAATTTTGGAAGGAGGATTATACAATCTATATGTAACCATATGGTGCATAAAGTACGTGGGGTAGAGGGGCCTACAAACGTGGATCAGCCCCAGGGCCTCTGAGCAGGTTAAGGTGGCCCTGATTGTGCCGTATACAACACCAAGAGCAAACGGTATATGTTTTTCTTGAGAGCAGTTAACATAAAAATCAGCTTGACTGTTGTGAAGGAATTGAATTTTTTTGCCAGGTGTCATGATTGTCCCCTGGGCTTTAGGCATGTCTGGGGTTCTAAATAATAAACTTCTAAAACAAAAATGTCTGACTTCTTTAACTACAGCTGGACGTCATAAAGCATTAGTAGGACAAGCTGTACCTCAAGAGGAGCAAACCTTTATTATAATGACTCATGCTCCCAATAAAACCGTTTTTGAAGTACATCTTCAAAGAAAGGGTTGCTGAAATGAGCCGTCAATCACCATGGTCAATAATCTCCCAAGCGAGACCTTTTTACTTGGTAGTTATGGCAAAGCAGTGATCGATTCTTTGCAATTCATTACAACAGTCTTTGATTTTTCACTCCTCGGATTAATATAGAGCTATAGAATAGAATCTGAAGTTTATCAAAAGTTCTAGCAAGTTAAGTCTGAATATTTTGGTATTCACAGCTAATGTTTTTCCTTTGATATTTGTGCATGCTGTTCACATACTATAGCTATACATTGCCAGAGTTTCATCAGTGACTTGGAAATGCAAATTAAACACACATCTCTCCCGTCTCCGCTCAAGCACTGGCTGACTGTCAAAGAATGAAAGCACAGTTAATTCATGATTCATCTGATATTAATCACTGTCAGAGGTATAACCTGCATTAACCCAGAAGTCGCCCTTCAGAGTAAATTCCTTTGTGAATACAGCAGGCAGCAGCATTTGTGTGTGACTAATATCAAAAGTCTAATTTGGTCTGAACATCTGGGGTGCGATTGGGGCATATCAAAAAAGACCGGGCTATATACATGATAAAAGGATCTTTGGAGGGAGCAGGGAGTGAAAGGGTTCCATTTGAGGAGAACTTAACAACGCCACCAGGCTAACAACAAACTCAAAACACTAAAAGGAAAACAATCCAATTCTTTATTTACCAAATAACAGTAAAATTACACGGGCCTGAGCACTGGTTATTACACACAGGGGAAAGTAGGCAAATAAGGGGTTAATGGTGAAGCAAAATGAAATAAGGTAAAAAAGCAAAATAAACCATGCAAATACAACAAACTAATTAAAGCAAGCTACGCAAATTATTAAAAGTGATTAGCAAACAAATGATAGGATCAAAAGCACAGAATTATATTACACTCACAAGACTGGGGATAAGAACAGTTAATTGGACAAATTGCAAATGTGGACAAAACATGAAAAAAACATGGACAAAACATGAAAAAAAAACATGGACAAAACATGAAAAAAACATGAACAAAACATAAACAAAACATGAACAAAACATGGACAAAACATGGACAAACATGAACAAAACATGAACAAAACATGAACAAAACATGGACAAAACATGGACAAAACATGGACAAAAGATGAACAAAACATGGGCAAAACATGGACAAAACATTGGCAAAACATGAACAAAACATGGACAAAACATGGACAAAACATGAACAAAACATGGACAAAACATGAACAAAACATTGACAAAACTAAGGGCGCCTTCCAGCACGCATACACCGTAGACCCTGTGCCTAATTGAGGACACGAGTCTTGAAAGACAATATCAAACATCATCACGAGAAGTGTTTGTGTCATACCTGCCCGCAAGGGTGCCCGCAAGTGGACAGTGGAGGAGGGGGAAAGACGCAGGGAATTGCGGCTATAGTCCCAGCACAAGCCCAGGATCTGAGGCCGTTTAAGTTTTGATTAGCCACGGCACAAAGCCCAAACAGAGAGCGGACAACGGGCTGACTTACACAGCAAGGGAGTCCCGGGTCCCAATGCGCGGTGGGGCCACACGCACATACAGTTAGCGAGGAGAGCCCCCACAATAATCCAGGATCTACAATAGACCCTTTCAATGTCTGTAAGACAGAAAAACCTAAATTCCGGAATGGAAGCAACTGGGGGCAAGACCATAATACATTTTCACGGGAGAAATTACAATTAGCCACATGCCCAGTCCCCCCAGAAATGTTTGCCTTGGGCCCCAAGAGACTCTGGAAACGCCTCTGATTGAGAGTAGCCTTCATTTCTTGAGCCACTTTCTGTTCTGTGCCAACCCGATACGACACATCAAAGTTAGTGAAACAGCTTTTCTGTCCCGAATGCCTCCTCTAATCATCCCATCAGTATTGTGCTCATCGCGCGCATCAAGGAGCCCTGGCGCTTGTCCAGTTGCAAGAGCGGAGCGGTGGATGACAGCGATTCTATAAAAGCCTGCAGCGTCTGGAGAAAACCAGAAGCTGGAGCGCAAACATCACGCCACAGACACCGAAAAGAATGAATGAACTAATGTGGAGCATCTGGAAGGGCTTTTGATTTATTGAGTGCTAAACAGTAGGCTATATGTTTATATAAGTTTAAATTGTGCAACAGAGACTCTTTAAAAGAAAAGAACCGCAGCCATTACCGGGCGAGAACAATGCGGGTTTTGTCATCTCCAGCAGGTTTAAGTAAGTGCCTCTGAGGCGGCTGAGTTCTTTTTGGATCATGCAGAATAACAGCAGTGGATCCGAACTGCTCCCGGACTACAGCCCGTGCGGAGGAGACGAGCATGAAGGCGCAGGCACCAGACTGGGCACGCTCAACCTGTCGCTTAACTGCTGGCTTCACATACTTTCAAAAGAGTCCACCGTGGATCTTCATGGAGACAGTGCGAATCTGGCGGTGGGTTCAATTTAACACAAACTTTTGTTATACAGATATTCTGATGTTATTTGTGCAAATTATCATCTGAAAGATTTGGTATCGTCTACTATTAACATTCACTCATCATCATTTCACTGTATATGTGAGAGAAAATAATTCCCTCTCCATTCTGTAAGATTCATTAAGATGACTTCACTTTGAGAAATTTCAATGAGAGTTTGCTTAATTACTACCAAATATAATTTATGGCTCATTTGAGAAATCACCCCACAAATGTGCACATATTATGGTGTTTCCTCTTAGTTCTTATTTGGGGATTTATGTTAGATTCTAATGATCTGATGTTGATAGATGATGTTGTTGAGTTATCCCTTCATGGTTGATGTCTGAGGTGAATTCCGATTCTGTAATCATGAGCATATGTTGTTTTGTGGAGCAGGTGCGAATCCTCATTGCCATGGTCTACCTGGTGGTGTGCGTGTTGGGGCTTGTGGGGAACTTCTTGGCACTGTTCCTGCTGCACTCTCGTCGCCGTGGACACCATCACTCCTCCATAGACAGCTTTGTGATGAGCCTGGCTCTGACAGACCTGCAGTTTGTGCTCACGCTGCCGTTTTGGGCCGTGGACACCGTGCTGGACTTCAGGTGGCCCTTTGGCAGGATCATGTGTAAGATCGTCAGCTCAGTGACCACCCTCAACATGTATGCAAGTGTCTTCTTCCTCACCGCCATGAGCGTGACCCGCTACCACTCCCTCATGACCTCTCTGAAGATGGAAAGCCCCAGGATAGCCATTGCTCGTGCCAAATGGGCCAGTTTGGCCATCTGGGTAGTGTCACTGGTGGCCACACTGCCCCATGCTCTGTACTCCACAACAGTCCAGGTGGGTTCAAATATGGGAAAATAACACTAATGTTGGACATGCCATATTTGGGCTCCTCTCTGTAGCCACAGAGAACAGATGCTCGAATACTTTCCTGGTAAACAGAAACATGAGTATTTTGTGACTACTAGATCCAAAGATGGAAAAACAAAGATGATGATAAATTCAAACCCAATCTGCTGCCTCCTGTGGTTTCAGATACACTTGCATGTATGGTGGTGACAGTTTACAGAGATGTAGTCAACAAAAGATGACTTTACCCAGAATCTCCAATGACAGATGTATCAGCAGCCTTGTTTCCCACAGTTCACATTATGTTCTAAAGTCAGACTCTAACCCACAGGAATAACAGCAGAGTTATGAGAGAATCTAATGTAGCTCTTTTTACATTATCAATCAGTCGAATGCTGATAGGTAACTAAACACCTGGTTGGGTCTGACCCATAGTAAAGAGAATCCAACTGAAATAGCTACCATTTAACCTAAAGGGTGTTCAATTTGCTTCAGGGCAAGTCACACCAACAAATAACAAACAAACACAAAAACACAACAGAAAATTGAGAGACGCCAAGATCCTGAAGTGGCGAGTGGTTGGCCTGTGAGTTACCAGTGCATTTGCCAGTGGTTGGCCACTACCACCAGGGCGTACATTTGCCATGTTTATTTTATTTTTTACCACAGGTGGCGTAGGGAATCGAGTTTATATTTATTTTTATTTCATAATTGACTGATTTTATAATTGTCTTATAACAATAAATGCTCCACTATATCCTGTGGTTTATTTGCTTACAGTAACCACTTCAGTATCTTACAGTATATATATGAATATACTGGTATCTTATACAATACCACTAAAAGCCCATTTGTGGTGGTCAGTTTACCAGTGAACTGCTCTAAAGTAATAAACCATAAACTAATCCACAAATACACTGGCAAACAGGTGTCTGGTCACTGTTTTAACCACTGAGGTATGACCTGGTGGGAGTGGCAAATGCACTGGTAACTCACAGGCCAGCCACTTGCGTCTCTCAATTTGCTGATGCATTTGTTTTTTGTGTTTATGTATTTGCGCGTGCTTGTTATTTGTTGGTGTGACTTGCCCTTCAGCTCCACCATACATTTTGGCTTTATTTCACAGAACAGTAAATTACATTCTGCAAAATGCTAGGAGTCTAGACCTGAGCCCACAACATAGGAGTGTGCTGTGAAGCTCTGCATACGTGCTGCAGCTCTACCGACTGAGCTAAACATAGCATTTTTCTGCCTGTTTTTTGGACTTATATGTGTTAAGATTTAGTATTGTGTCTACCTATGAGCTCACTGTTGCTTTTGTTCTCCACAGGTATCTGCTGAAGACGAGCTGTGTTTGGTGCGTTTCTCAGACTCAGACTCAGGACAGTGGGACCCTCAGGTTTTACTGGGACTTTATCAGACTCAGAAAGTGCTGCTGGGATTTATCGTGCCCCTGACCATCATCAGTGTGTGCTACCTGCTCCTGCTAAGGTTCATTCTGAGCAGGCGTGATGTTGCCAGTGTGGTCAATGGGAACGTCATGGAGAAGACCGAGAGTGAGAAGGGTCGTCACCGCCGGAGATCCAAAGTCACTCGTTCGGTGACCATCGTGGTGTTGTCCTTTTTCATCTGCTGGCTCCCCAACCAGGCACTGACGCTGTGGGGTGTGCTCATTAAGTTTGACCTGGTGCCATTCAGTAAAGCCTTCTACAATGCTCAGGCCTATGCTTTTCCTCTGACTGTGTGTCTTGCTCACGCCAACAGCTGTCTCAACCCGGTGCTATACTGCCTCATCCGGAAAGAGTACCGCGCTGGACTCAAAGACATGCTGCTCAGGGTGTCCCGATCTGTCCGCAATGTCCTGACTCTGGCTCTCAGGGGCCGCAGGGTGGAGGAGGCACCACCCAATCTGATCATGATACACAAAGATATTAACATGTGATCTAAGTCACCTGCTACTGACTGGCTGCAGTGCTGATTAAATATAATACTGAGACTGTAATTCAGCTGCACAAGGCCAAGCTCACAAAAGCACTAACGCAAAGTCAGTTTTCTGTACATATGAAAGACTTATGTCAACAATTTAAATCACTTCTATTTATTTCTTATAAAAGCAAACAATCGGGGTCTGGATACTTTACCAAACCGCCACAAAAGAGGTCCTAAATGTATTTGGGGTGTTTTCGCCTGAGCATTCATATAGTAAGTGTTGTGTTATTTTGTCCAAGTCTGTACAGAACATCTTTCCCAACTCTACGCATGTTAATTAAGCGTTGTGATCTATTTGTGTTTACCGGGCATGCTTAAACAACTGTGTATTTCTTCAGATTGAAATTAGGCTGTAATAACGTTTTCTGTTATGTGAAATCTGAAAATAATGTGTGAACTAAACGTTAGGAGACGCACTGTTTAAAAAATATGGCATCCATCCAAGTACAGAGGGAAGTCATTTTGTCAGTCCGACTTTCAATCGCAAAATGAGCCGTTTCAATAATAGTTGGTTGTTTACATTTGTATTACCTGTCATAAAAGTATTTTCAGTTATACATGTATGTGCCCTCAAGGACTAATGGATGCACATTATCTGGTGCTAGACTGACATGGCCCCTCCTTGTGCTGTTTACTGTACTGCTGTTTGAAAAGTCATGTATGTACTGTGAGATTAAATACACTAAAAGCACAATAGACTTTCCCTTTTCCTTTCATCGTAAACAGCCACCGTATCATTCAGAAAACTAATCTCAGGCACAAAAGAGCAGCCACGTTCCTGCCCTTTTACAACCTTTCAGTTCTGCAACATGGAAAAGCAAATATCACACTGTAATTACTTCACCAATCACAATTAGAGATAGATTTAGTTGGCCGGTAGGTCACATTTATCACTACGACCATGGCCCTACGCAGATATGAGGCTTTCTATTGTGTTTATTAATATGGAAGCTAAGAACCAAAATGCAGACAGAAGCGACATTATCTCATCCAGGTCTTAACTAGAATTGATTCGAGTCTAAATCTGAACTACCAGGTCTAAAAGAGGACTAAAGCAGAACTGCAGTAAACCAGAGCTAAAGTAGAAATCAAGACTGAGCAAAATTTGGTCTATTCTAAGCCTAGTCTAAATCAAGTCAAGTCCGAGTCAGAAATGCTGAGGTAGAATGATTTTGTCAATCATCATTTGCCCTCAATATTTCTAACATTCTGTGTATGACCCTGACTTAAACATCCATTTACTAGAAACAAAAAAACAGTTCAAACAAAATGAGTGTATTTAGATGAGTCAGGCTGTGATTGTTTTATCTCTCATTTGACACATCACAGAATATAGAATTAGTATGCATTAACATAATTAATAACTATATAAAACACAGTGACGAGCACAGATGGCTCTTTCTATTCAGAAGTAGCTCCAAGAAAAACGCAACAGAGTCCTAGAGATGGGAAACACCATGCCCATGGGTAATATGCCTTTAGAGTGTTTATTTTTTACTCTGTGACATGGATGAGTTAGACCAGAACTGTTTCTAGATGTTGGCTGTCCTGAGTTTCTCTTGGCACTGGGTTTGAATGATACAAGAGGGTCATGCAGTTACAGGCTGCAAATAATTGAGCTCTAATAGAAGATAAATCCCTAATAGCACACGATTCTCAAAAATGACCTGCTGTGTGAAGACGACTATTATCACTATTGTACGTCCATCTACAGTTCACATGTTCAGATGAATCCTGCACATGCACACGTGACGGAATATAAAAAATGGATACTGCATTTAGTAAGGGTTTTATTCTTTCAGGGAATAAGTAAATAGGCCTATTCAAGGACAAAAGCTGCAGAGTTTCACTAGAGCAAATAATCTATGGACCAGGCCTTGGCTCACAATTGTTCTACCTCATGATTTAACTCAGACATAATACTGGGCAGCAGTTTCAGCCTTATCGTGTTTTGAGTTTTCATGGCATTGTTTTCTGCTTGCAAAATGCAACTGAAAACACCAGAAAAGCTAAAAGCTGCTGTTGACAGTGTGTAACATCATGGGACAGAGATACATGCTCAAACTGATGCAAAAGAGCTGAACATAAAGTCTGTGGGGGGGGGGGGGGGGGGGGTTGGGTCTGATGGTGGTCATGTTGTCAGTAAAAAAATGTTGATGAACGTTCCAAGTTAGCAGATTTAAAACAGACTCAATCAACATGAGGTTCACTGATGAGAAGGTAAACACAATGACAAGCTATGATCGATCTGTCTCACATAATAGAAAATTAGTATGCATTAACATTAACTGTATAAAAAACAGTGATGAACACTGTTCAGAGATAACTCCAAGAAAAAGGCAACAGAATCCTATAAATGTGAAACATAAGCCCATGGGGAATATGGCTTGAAAAGTATGACCTGTGTGACCTGGATACATTAGACCATTACTGTTTGTAGATGTTGGCTGTCCTGAGTTTCCCCAGGGACTGTGTTTGAATGATACAAGAGAGTCAAACAGTTACAGGCTGCAAATAATAATTGAGCTCAAATAAAAGCTGGCCATAACAGTCTGCTGTGTGAAGACTAATTATTATCACTATTGTATGCATCATGTGTTCATATGTCCAGATGAATCCCAGATGAATCCTGCACACGCATACACATGTGATTTTTACACAACCTATATTACAAAACACCAATTCACAAAGACATAGGTCTTTGTGTGACAGATCACAGATCATCATTGTAATTTATGCAAAGATACATCAAAGATGCTTCACAAATGTATTCTGTGGACCAGGCCTTGAGTTACAAAAACCTCATGATTTAACTTGGACACAATCATTTGCAGCAATTTCAGCCTTATCGTGTTTTGAGTGTTTTCATGTTGTACTGCAAAGCACAACATATTTTCTGTCGAGAATAGCTCCATTAAGGATTGTGGTGCTGAATCTCAATGCATTGGTTAATGTGGTCCCTTTGGGTATAGCATGCAGGTGTAAAGTGCGGTCTCATCAAAGAGCCTGCTTAACATCATGTTCCTCTATTTTCAAAGTAATTCACATAGATGAATGCCTAAGCTGGTTTCTTTACCCAAGGCCATCAAAAGGTTTTATTTTGCAGTGAAGCATGTTTGACATGAACCTTCTGATGCAATAATAGTTTATAATATAATATATATATAATAGATTAACACATTTCTCACATGCAAACTGCAGAACAGCAGTCGCAATGATATCCTCACATTTCTATAGAATTTCGAACATCCCTGAAAATGTTTCAGGGGAAAGTGTTCTTCTAACACGGTACAGCAGATTATTGTGAGCAGGCTGCCTCCCTCCGTTTGACTTCCTCAAAAGACACAGTAGTTATTACCAGAGGAAGTCCCAGGCCCAGTGTGAAGCTGCCACACTGTGCCTTACAGCAGAGGAGCTTGTGTTAAATGATGAATGAACTGCTCCCACGTTCTTCAGCACACAGCGCTTTGAGTTCAACTTCAAGATTTTGATTCTGATTCTGTCAAACCAGCACCACTTTTGAAGCACGGTGTTCACCTCCATTTTTGCAGTCGTCACTGATTTTGTGTCTGAGACACTCGGTGTGGCTCTCAGCTTTTCAATGACCATCAGATCAACTCTTTACACTGCACCAGGCTCTGACAGCAGTATCTGAGAGAGTCTGCAGCACTACATGCTCCAGCTCCACTTTAACTACTGCCTCTGTCTGAAATGTCATTTGTCATTTAGTCGCTCTGGTGAATTCGGGGGACCTAGGCTTTTTAAACCAATGTTCAGGCCTGCCAAAGTGTTTGGAGAGTGGTCTGTTTTTTTAATCAAAATGAATGATGAAAGATAAATATGGCATCTGATCTCTCGCAGTGTAGCCTCATAGACATAAGGTCCCAGGTTCAGTTCTTGGGATTGTACTCTGTTATTCTCTAATAGCTTAAAACACATAGGCTAATCCTAAATGCTCCGACAAAGACCCTGGCTTACTATCTTTAGCAGGATCCATGCTGCTCGAATTAGCCCACTGCTCCAGACAGGTTACTCCACTGGCATTAGAAGAATGGGTCAAAGGCAGAACACAAAATACAGTATCACTATAAGTGCGTAGAGGTGAAATTGGCTAAAATGTTGTAGTGTGTGATAATTCATGAAACATACTTGTCTCTATCAAATGAATGAATAAGTAAATTTGAGCTGCAGGCGGTCATGCCTTTATTACCTCATTTTACTGGGTCTACTCGACTTGCTACTCTGCTGTGACAAAGTGTTCTCACAGCGTAGGACCGACCACTCTCCTACATAAAAGCACACCTGTCAGTCACTTCCGTACAGTATGGTCAGAAAAGGTAGTTATTAAACTGGTTAGAGCAGAGCATGGTATTATTATATGTGGAGGGGCGTGCTTTCTTACAGCTCTCATTGGGAACAAGGTCAGCATTGGGAGTAAAGTACAACATTTACAGCCAACTGTAATGTCTAAAAGGCTTAAATGTATAACAGAACTGATGATGTAAAGCAATTAACGGCCATTGTGTTCCTGAGAACAATTCTTTGAAACATGGTACAGTAATTATGGTGCATTTACAGGCAATCCACAATGTATGTGCCGTTATTCTATAGAAAAGGTCAAACAAACCAAGACTCTCAGAAAAGATATAGCAGGTATCATCAGATAGATCTACATCAACCATTCCCAGAGTCAAGAGCTCCGTGGCCCCCTAAATATTCCGAAAATGTTGCACGGCTCCCTTAAAGGTCAATCTTCTTTCAAAATACAAAACTTAGTTCTTCTATTTCACTGAAATGTAAATTTAAAACATTAGAAAATACAAAGTTTATCACCTAGAAATAGCGTTAAAAGATGTTTTCAATTATATAGTTTCAAGCTAAATTTATTTTAAAAAAACATTGTTGAATCTGGAGATGGGTCCCCAGACGTTGTATTGCGGCTGCCCACTGCTCACCACAGGTAGCCCCAGCAGAGGGGAGACAGATTACCTATCTTTGGGCCCCAGACCCCCGTATGGAACTCACTGCTCTACACCATACAGTATATCACATTATCATAATTGTAATAATGGCATATCTCTTTTCAAATCCCTCAATCACCTACATTCAGACATGATTTAGTCCTAAATCTAGACCTGGTTCAGCCCTAAATGAAACCTTTATTATGCTATGGGGTAATAAAGATTCATCCTTATCCTTATCCGAGGCCACCTCACTTCAACATAATTTACTTGACGAAGGAGCATTTTCATCACCAAATTAACAATGGTAAGGGCGTTATAGAAAGCAATCTAATCTCATCAGGACATTTGACTCTGTACTTACCTTGAAATTCTTCCAAATCTTCCAGCCTACGGAATTCATGGAGAACTATTTGGTTGGCTTGTAAACTACCTAACTTACAGGCAACAAGCTGTTAAAGTGAATGAAATGAGTCTCTGAAATGCTTTCGTCTGCTCAGGTGTGCCACAGGGAAGTGTTCTGGACATCTCTAATTTGATTCCTGGTACTATTCAGTCTTCACAAAAACCTGGCATTATCAATGACCGTCTGCTTTATGCTGTTGATATGACACCGTTTATTGCGTCTCAACAACTTCCTTTGTTAACGGAGAAAGTGAATCACAACCTTTCTACAATTGTCAAGTGGGAAGTACCTTGGGGGATGCATTTGAATCCAAGTAAAACAAAAGCAATGTTCTTTACTAAAGCACGACAACATATAGATATTACATTTAGGGACCGTCCAATTGAAATTGCACAAGAACATTTGCATCTGGTTTTATGACAAAGGCTCTTAGGTTTGAGAAACAAATTAACTCAATCTGCAGAAAAGTGGCATCACAAATGTTCCTCCTGTGCAGACTTTGTTTCTGAATATAAATAGCTTCTAAGACTATATAGATGTTATACCCTACCACACAGAAAATTGACCGAAGCAGCTTCAGTGCCGTGCCATCATGATTATTTTCGGATACCCCTATACACAACTTCACGAGGAAGAATACAGTTGTTAAAGCTGACCCCTCTCAAACACAGGAGACATTTTGCACTGATGAGCTATAGTTACACAGTGTTACATGGAGCATTACCACAAGCCTCATATCCTGTAACACAAATGTAAGACTCTTCCACCCTAGCATCTCCTATCCAACCAGTAGAGCATTGGACTGCTCACCTTTTCTGACCACACAAAAAAAATATTTTTGAATTGACTGAGTGAAATTATGTTTGTATGTGTTGGTCCTGATTGTCAATGCCTTGCATGGCATGGTTACATTATTGCTGTAACATAAATATGGTGCTGCTGCTCTGCCAGCTCACTGACAAAAACATGAACATCAACATCACTCGTCTATGACTTTATCAAACTTTGAGCACACGGCTAAGGCCATTACAAAAAGTACTAAAAGACTTTTAGAACTAACATTGGTATTGAAAAAAGGTAAAAATTGTGTTTGTACATTCAATGGCATTTCCAGTGATAAGAAAAAAACTAACAAAACAACACATTGAATGTGCAAGAGGTGAACTAACATTTCTCAAAGCTCCTTTCAACAGTAAACATAATCTCTTTGTATCTTTCGGTTTTGCCTGCACAGCTATGCTTTGTGTGAATCCTAAGTGACAAGACAAAAAGGGTTTAGAGGCATGGTTGAAAACATTGATTGTAGTTTTAAAAATATTACAAAAACAGTATCAGGGGCTTCTGCTCCTGGATTTTGTAAACATATACCTTAAAATAAAATCATGAAACAAGCTGAAGTTGTCCTATTTGTGAATGTTTTTGGTAACATTGCTGTGTTATGTCATTGGAGACGAGCACAGTTTTCAAAATCACCACAATACCAGAGGGAAGTGAACCTTCTTTGTTGATAAAAATGGCTTCTACAGAAGATGTGAGTGTTCATTGTTAGAAAAGTCAGAAAATACTAGGGGCTATTTCTTTTGACTGTTGCCCATTGGGGATTGGTCTCTCTCCTTCTTCACAGGCACCGGCTCATCTTTAATATGATCCTCTGTTACGGCTGTAGAGTCTCTTTTTCTTTCATCCTTAATGAGATGTTTTTTCTCAGTTTTTGTGCCAGTCCCTTGTTCTGACTTGACTTCACTGTTGGGCTCCGCAGAAGCCGGTGAACTCTCGCACACAGTTGGCCCATCCCATTTGGGGATGTCTATCCCCAGTATCTCCATGAGCTGTGTCATGACTTCATCCACGTAACCATGGATACGCAAATGTGCATGTTTGTCCTATGAGAAAGGAAA
Source organism: Philypnodon macrostomus (assembly GCA_036025475.1). Lineage (NCBI taxonomy): Eukaryota > Metazoa > Chordata > Actinopteri > Gobiiformes > Eleotridae > Philypnodon > Philypnodon macrostomus. The sequence continues at coordinate 13,466 of JAVQKC010120758.1, forward strand.
TAGAAATCCAACTGTTATGAAGAAAGAGACTACTGTGCACCAGTTTTATGTGACTGGAGATTTTCAGTTTTTGTTTAAAATTTACAAAAACATTACTTTCTGCAGCCACATACGCAACACACTGTGATGCCCTGTGTATGACCCCTTTTAAAACCAGCAAACACTTATTCAGCACAAATCCTTAAGTTTGCCCATTTTTCCTGATTCTATCACATCAACTAGACAGAATGTCTTACTCACATGCTTGGTAGGCTGCAGGTTGACAATGGCCAGTTTGCCTCCTTTGCGCTTGGTGAGAAGAGGAAGATCTCCACTAGGTTTAATTTGCATGGATGTGCCAAGAGTTAATGCCAAGTCAGCACGTCTACAAGCAGTATATAAAAACAGTAATAACATGTGTACAATGATTTGTAATAATAAATGACCAAATCATAATATGAAGTGAACTGGTCACCTGCTGGAATCCTCTGCTTTATTCAGGTCTTTGTCAGGAAGAGCGTCCTCCCAGTCCAAGATGGTACTAATCAGCTTCCCCCTGTTTTTAATTACAAAGAATTTCATGTCTCAAGAGTATAACTGCAGCATTTTCAAAAGCACTCCACATAACTTTTGTAAACTAGCTGACAATAATGACTAATGCTGGAGACAATCCAAACTTATATGGTTTGATTATTCTGGTACAATAGTAATATTGTGCTGTTTGTTCTTTTTATATGTGCCTTATGTGTCTGTTGTGTTGTTAGCCTTAATAAATACTTTCACGTTCGAGGGAGAGTGACCACTGATTGCAAACTTATGAATGAGATTTAAATGAGATTTAATTGGTGGGTAAGGACTTCTTCTAATTGAAACTAGATTCAATTTTACATGGGGTCCCTTTAAGATAAGACAAAAATTATGTTCAGTTCATTTGTTTATTTAAAAAAAGCACCATTTTACATTTACACGACTACATACACCACTATGCATGGTTTGAAGCAGAGAGACTGTCATGTTCCAGATTCAAATCCCTTGCGCTGCCTAAGATCTGCATATATGGTGCAGCTTCATACAGCTAAAGCTAAACACAGCTCTACATTAAATCTATATTGCAGTATTTTAAAGGCTAAAGCATTTGTTACCTGCAGGCTCTGAGCCCTCTAGAGCGGACAATGTCACAATAACGTCCTGTTGGCTTCAGACCCATCACACCAATCACCTTCTCCCTCACAAACTGCCTGAAAAGTCATGTACAAAAAATATTTTGATTTAGAGAAAGATTCACAATCAGTTTATTGTTATACGATTATTAACATTATTATTGCTATATGATTTTTAACAATTTTGATTATGTTGGGTCTAAAAAGAGTGATAATTTCGGTCCTATTATATTCCACAAACCCATCTCTATTGTTAAGAAAATACTCTCTTAAAGCAGGTCAGTGTGGCAAGTGAGTCATTTTCTGTTGGGGATAAATGCTCCCTGATCGTTGGAGTTATTTTGTACATAGCCAATGTATTTTGAGTTTCTTCAGTGTTTGCTCTCATTTGCAAATCCTTTGAATATTAACACATCAGATATATTGGCTTAAATTTACTGTTACAAAAAGATGAGACAAAAATATAAGCTGAATATTCCTAGTTGGTGGCACCAAGTAAAGTTAGGTAAGCATTAGTTCAGTCAGGTCATCTGTATATCCCGATTTATGGCTCGAGTGTGAAATGGATTTGATAGAATTTATTTTTTGTAATAGAACTATGAAGGTCTATGGTTTCTTACCAACATGGCTGAATACACTTCCCCAGAACTGCACTCCTTTTCCTGTACTTCATTAGTTTGCCACTGCTTAAAAAAATCTAACCTAGATTTCCAGCATCCTGTGTTAACATATTCATGTTGATGACTGATCTAGGTGATGGGCCAGTTCTCCCACATACACGCATGCACATTACTCTGTCTGTGACTATTGGAGTCCTTTTGTTTTGCTAAAGTCTGATGAGATAAAAGTGATATGTTTGATTGTGTATGTTTTAGATAATTACAGATAATAAAACTCATTAACTTTATAGGTCTCTATGGTAAGAGAAGAAATGAAGAGTGTTTCACACCTACCTGCCACACTTGTCACACTCCTCTACAAACATGTTCCCATGAAGCTCAGACAACAGGTCCCTAGTAGAACAGAGCATATATTTTCAACACGTTTTGTGTCTCTCTGCTATTATAAGTACTTTCATTAACACTTGACATTAACATGAACCAGATTACATTTGTAGTTCTTCATTTCAGAAAATTCCTTTGAGAATTATCAGTTTGCTATCTGGCCTCGTTTAGAACCCAGAGAGATGAAGTTGAAAACAGATTCCAAGAAAAGGAATTTCTTTCACTAAAATATTGGTAATTTAAGTAATTTAAACTTAGGTAGATGATGTAACTGGTTGGTAGAATAATCATTATTTATATTTATATTAATTCATCACCCGCAGGAAGGTCCACGAGGGGCCGATACAATGTGGTTTGTGTGGCAGTTGTGGCCCAAACCCTGGACCAAAACTCTGGCAACAGAGACATGGAATGTCACCTCGCTGGGGGGCCTGAGCTCGTGTGGGAGGTTGAGAGGTACCGGCTAGAGATAGTCAGGCCCACCTCTGGGAGAACTTCTCCCAGATTCCGAGGGAGGCTGGGGACATTGAGTCCGAGTGGACCTTGTTCTGTGCCTCCATTGTCGACGCAGTCGTTCGGAGCTGTGGTCGTAAGGTCTCTGGTGCATGTCGTGGTGGCAACCCCCGAACCTGCTAGTGTACTACCGTTCAAGTATCTCGGGGTTTTGTTCACGAGTGAGGGAAGGATAGAACGCAAGATTGACTGGTGGATCAGTGCAGCCTCTGCGGTGATGTGGTCGGTGTACCGGACCGCTGTGGTGATGTGGTCGGTGTACCAGACCGTTGTGGCGAAGAGGTCGGTGTACCAGACAGTTGTGGTGAAGAAGTCGGTGTACCGGACCGTTGTGGTGAAGAGGTTGGTGTACCGGACCGTTGTGGTGAAGAAGGAGCTGAGCAAAAAGGCGAAGCTCTCAATTTACTAGTCGATCTACGTTCCTACCCTCACCTATGGTCATGAGCTTTGGATAATGACCGAAAGGACAAGATTGCTGGTACAAGTGGCTGAAATGAGGAGGAGCTCAGAGTAGAGCCGCTGCCCCTTCACATTGAAACGAGCCAGTTGAGGCTCGGGCATCTTTTTTGGATGCCCCCTGGACACTTTCCTTAGGAGGTGTTCCGGGCATGCCCCACCGGGAGGAGACCCCGGGAAGACCTAGGACACGCTGGAGGGATTATAGCTCTCAGCTGGCCTGGAAACGCCTTGGAGTCCCCCTGGAAGAGCTAGAGTAAGTGTCTGGGGAGAGGGGAGTCTGCCTAGACTGCTGCCTCCGCAACCCAGCCCCGGATAAGTGGAAGAATTTGGATGGAATTATATTATATACTATATAACTGTACATCCGTATGCAATTTACATTTACATCTTCCTTACGATAGGGTAAGTTATACTAAAATGACATAAAACCGGATACCTGGGGAAGCCAGACCGAACATGCAGGCCATCCACGTTTTGACTGATGAGATATTTGAGGTAGCCGGCCCTCTGCAGACCGAGCAGGGCCATGTGGGTCAAACTGGGCCTGGCATCTTCAAATGTGGTGTCAAAATGTGGTGTCTCCCCTTTTTCTTCTAACGTCCACACACCCTTTGGACCCCTAAAATTCAATTTAACAAAATGTCAGTGGAATGACCAATTAAATTACAGGTGACTATCCAAAATGCACAGTAAGTACTGTATATCGACACCATACATAAACCATGCATAGAGTACGTAGAGCATTTTAATTAATCAGGAAGTCCGTTCTATCATTATCCTTCATTGTGGAGGGGACATTTGTCATTCATCATTATTTTCAATTGTGCTGGATTTCCAAGACGAACGCTGTATGAGAGAAGTGGGAAAACAATTCCCTCATCATATTCATCAGAGGAGCATATCAGACCCTTGATTTTAATTATACTGCCTCCAAGGTCAACTTCAGTTGACTGACAGGTGTGCCAATAGAATATGAATTACTCTAGTGCACACATCTCATCAATAAACAGGCAAACACCTGTGAATAGATGTCAGTTAATACCATAAAAAATATGATTGTGTATAGGAAATGTACACTTGCCTCATGGCATTTTAAGAAAGAAAATGTAAAAAAAATAGGAACTACTACTGCTGATGTCTGTCACAACCTATGGTCGCAACATGGCCATAGCACCCTCATCTGTCCTAATTGGGGTACTGCACCAAAAACCTCTTGATTGGCATGTCTGTAATGTCTGTCAGCAATATCATAATACTGGTAATCAATTATATAGTACCGGTCAAAAGCTCCAGAACACCCCAATGTTTCTAGGTTTTATTGAAAATTATTTAGTTTAATGTTTCATTACACTCTGACACGGCCTAGTACAAATAAGCAACTGGAAGAAGACAAGAAAAAGAAACCCTTGAGTAAAACCAGAGTGTGAGAAAAACGCATTTTGAGAAAACTGCCTTTGAATTTAGGATTTACCAAATCTATGATTAAATAAATGTTACAATCTAAACACTTCAAGGAGTAGACTGGATTGCCCTGTTAAAGGACCAAACATGCCAAAAATCCCCCAAAGTTAAAAAATGAGTTTAACCTGTAGTAACTTCTGACCAGTAGTGTATATACAAATAAATGTGTTGTCTTATGTGTACTGTAAACACGGCTTTTAGTGTATACAACAAATTAATTCTTAAACAATAAATGTAACTCACCTGAAGTCTGGGATTCCTGTTGAGGTACTAATTCCTGCTCCAGAGTGAACAACCAAATACTTCGATTCTTTGATTAATTGAGCCAGAGTCTCCACTTTAGTCTTGACCTCCTCGGGACTATCAAAAGACTGCCAAACAGTTCATGTTATTTGATAGAATAAAATAAAAGCATAAACAATTGTGTGTCCAATAGTGTATACTGGACCAGTAGTCTTAAAGATGACATGTTCTCGTTAAAAGCCATAAAACACTGAACATGCTCATCACATCCTCCCAACAATCCTTTGCGGCTAAGTTGCTAGCTAATTGTTTAATGCTAAGCAGAGAGCCGCAGGAGCGTTACTTTACCTCGGGGAGTCCGCAGACACCTTTGTCTGCATATGGCGACAGACCGGCTGCATAGTTCACAGACATTATAGAGAAGAATTATGTAATATGTGCCTTGAGGTTTAGTCATAAAATACACTTTTCTGGCGGCTCGGTGTACTGCTTTTGGATTACGTCATATTGGAGCGACAGAAGTGACATCATCAAAAAACGCATAATAAAGGTTTTACGGTATATAAGGTTTTAAAACATTTAAATAAAATGTCCTTTTAAATAATAATAAAATACAGTTTGGCAAAAAACTGGCGCAGTAGAACTAACTATATTTTAGGTTTATGGCGCCCCAATGCTGATAAAAAAGGCAAACTCACTCAATATTCGATGGTGGTAAGATTCTGGTAAAAACAATCTGATTTGAACTACATTACATTCTATGAACCAAAGACCCAACACAATCATTTAGACGAAATTAAGTTCATTCTTATATGACAGTGTTTTAATATACCTTTATTCAGCAGTTAAATAGCAGAATAGAAAAAAGAGAACACAGGTAAATCAAAACAAAAGTGATTTTGGACAGCTACATGTTCCTGTGGAAATTATAAATCAAACCAGACTGGCTACACAAAGAAAATCATTCTTCTCGCTCATATTTATTTCATCCTGAGATTATCTGTATGAAGTTCAAACTGTGTAACAATCTATTGCTAGAGCAATATGTATACACTTTCTGATACACAGCAAAATAATATTGTGGTATTTATTGAAAGAGTTTCACTTTTCATATTCTATTTTGCTGCCTTTATGTCAAAAGTGTTCGTTCAGTGCACTTGTTGAAAGACTTCTGTCCTGTTCACTCATAGGCGTGACCATGGTTAAGGGACTTACTGCAACATCTTTTGACTTACAGTGTGTATCACCAGTTTAAATGTTATTTACAGGTAATGATTGCAGGCATGATGTCAAAGCAAACATAGGGACTAATGCTACAAGTATAAAGAGCATTTAGCAAAAGAAGACAAATAATATTAATATTATCGCAGGTGGACAGTAGGTCTTTGGCTCCCTCTGGAAATACAATTTTTTTTAATCATAAATCAGCCTCCTGCTTGAAAAATAAAAACGTTTTTTCTACACATTTGAGCTACTTCAAACAACATATCCCCGCATTCAAAAAGGACACAACCAACATCAACCAGAAAAAACAGCAAAAATTAATTTTATGTTAAAAATGTTTAAGGTCGTCATCTGCTGACACTACTTCACAGGAGTTCTGAAGCTCCTGTTTTCTCATCACTGGATCATTTTAAATGTTAACAGCCCAACAGTAAAACAGCTCCCAAAATGATGTAGCATGCACAAAAAGGTTAACACTATTCTGTTAAAATTCGCTCACATTACATTAAAGTGAGAAAGTCAGACTGTTTTCTTTGTGGTGTTTCCCTCAAATTGGTAATTTTGTCATCCTTATTCCTTGGTTGTAAATAGATAAATTCATAAATGACAGCCAGATACATTGAAGGAAAGGGATATATGCAAAGAGAAGGAGCCAAATTTGGGTTTGCACCAGTGCAATGTTGGTAATTTTGACAGTGGTTTAACCCTAAACTATTGTAAAGTAACAGATTCTATTGAAGAGTAAAGTGACCTTCAAGGTTTTAAGTGATAATGACAACATTTGTATAAGGTAGAGACTTTTGTGCTGGTGCAAATCTTGCCACGCTGACCATTTTGAAACAGTGCTCTGATTTCAGCCTCTGCCCTGAGGCTGAGGAAAAACTGCTCTTGGTTTAAAAAAAGGCTTCAAACCATTCCTGGTTGCAGACCTAGAATATCTGGCATCTTGGGCAAAAACGGTGGGATTTCCGCACATGCTAGAAAGGTCGAAAAGCATGTCAAGACTCCTCATTGCCAGAGTCATCATCATCATAGCAGCAGTCGCCTTCAGCATCCACATCATCGTCGTCATAGTAATAGTCATAAAAGAGGTCAGAGCCTTCATCAGGAGCTGGAGCACGTGTGCGAACGCAATATTCAGCAAGTGTGGTCGGTACCTTCACACCATCACGCTCTGCTTCTGCCTTTGTTGCCAAAACCTGTTTTCTGGGAGGAAAAATATAGAAATGTAAGTATGAGCCACCTTTTAGGAACAGTAATATTTTAAGAATGTCCATAGTTGTTTCTAGTAAAATGTTCCTATTTGACTATTTACCTGATGATCTCAACATATTCACGGTCTTTGCCTTTACTGTCTCTCCATTTGCGATACATTACTGAGGCATCTACATTGGCTGGTGAAAAAGTGTTGGGCTCATTTAGAAGTGAGATCACACTCAACAAAATGGTCCTGCAAACAAACAGGTACAGTTAAGTAACACAGCATGATCCTCATAAAGTTAACTGATTGACCCGAGATAACTGAGGAGTGTTTAATCAAATACGGTAATAGTATATGATCCCACATGGTATTGGAGTTACTGAGTTAAGTGCAAACCTGACATTCTGGGTGGGATTCCACCTCTCAGAAGGCAGTTCTCCACTCTGTGGGTCATCCACTGGAGGGTGCAATATAGAGATACACACGTCACCATTCTGGGGGAAAAAAAGGAACTTGTTTCAATGTGTGAAGTGGGCCTGGTTTTCAAATGCCAGGTATAATGAATTCATGACTTCACCTCATAAATATTAGGGTGCCACATCTTGGTAAGGAACCGGAACGCTGGTGGGGAGTATGGATAATCTATCGGAAACTTGATCCGAGCCTGAGAGACAGAACAGGTTTCATATGTCCTTAGTTTGAACAGTGAGAAAGGTTGCTATAAAAAAATCTCAATCAAAGAACGATACAAAACATTTTTAACAAAACTGTATTAGAGCTTCTCTCAGTGAATAAACAAACAGGTGTTTCATGATCTCCTACCTTAAAATATCCTCCTTCATAATGAGTGTTTGGGGGTCCAAATATGGCCACTTCCCAGTTGTACAAATCTGCCTCATCCACCAATGTTATTTTGAATCCTTCCACTGGCTCTTCTTGAAGGCTCTTCATTTCAAGCATAAGTGCTTTTTGTGAGCTGGCTACATGAGAGGGGTCATGTTGCGCCATACTGAACCAGGTAGCTTTCAAGATTATCCGAAGTCAACAGCTGAGAAGTTTGTTTACACTGACGCCGCGTTTCAGTCTAACTCTCAAGAGCCTGCCAACAAAGAAAACGTGTTTTGATGTCGAATACAACTGGCCAAATCACACTAGCTGCCGAGTACTCGAAGAAAGACGTTACACTTTTGTCAATAAGTGCCTTGCACTATTAAAATGATTAAAAATCAAACCATTGTGGCGCTTTCAGCTTATGTTGGCTCACCTGGCAGAGCGGCCACGAATAAGCCGTAGGTTAAATCTACAAGTAGCTGCTTGCTAATACAAGCTAGCTAACCAGCTGTGCCTGGTCGAAAAGAGCTACTGAAACCGTCCACCCGTGGCGTTGAAACTTAAGAAGTATCCTCTGTATACGCAATAGACTATTAAAGTCTAATGTTAACGGCAACAAACGGCAGTGATGAATCGTTATGGTCTAAGGCAAGGGACTGAACAGAGAAGAATGTTGCTGAAAGGAGTCTCTTCTCTCAAGTACCACCTCCACGTCTATGGGATTTGTAGTCCATTGTTTAGGAAACGCGATTCATGTGAACACAAAGAAGGCGACTTAATGGTTAGTTAATATATATTTATATAGCATGTATCAAATAATGCAAAGGTTATTTACATTTTTTATTTGCAGATATTTATTTACTCCGTTAATGATCATGTCAGTGCAGCCCGAAGAGTGTTGTTTGTGTTCCTCAAAAACATCTCGGGCCCATTATTTGTTTCTCAGTTAAGTTATAATCACACAACTATATATTTTAAATGTAATTATAAGCCCACAGTCACCTACACATACAACAATGATGGAACAAAATGGGATTTTTCTACATTATTTACAAAAGGCTTCTCATGACGTCACATTGTGCGACAAATCCACATAGGTGTCCCTCTGTCGCCTGAAAAAAAGAAAACGTATTGTAGTTTATTTATTTCGTTTTTAAAGTGTAATATTTAAGTAACCATACGTATTATGTAAACTTTTACTGGGCCTGTCTCATTGTACATTGGAATTACAATATTAATTTGTAAAGTTGTTTTGTTACCTCGTATTTACGCGACAGCCCACAAACAGGACCCAGCGCTGACGGAAAGTTCGGAATGAGTTCGAAGTCTCGACGTCGGTCCCGCTCTAAGTCCAGAAGCTGGAGCCGAGATCGCAGAAACAGATCCAGGTTGAACAGGTCTCCTTCCCAGGAGGCCAAACGACATGGCCTGGCCCGCGGTAGATCCAGATCCAGCAGCGGCTCTAGCGATGCTTCTCCAGACCGTTGGCCTCAACACAAGAACCGCGCCGAGTCCAAGAGCGGCTCTGAAGACAACAGGAGGCGAGGTCGAGACCGCAGGACCAAGTCTAGGGGTCGAACATCGAGGTATCTCATAATTCAAACACAATAAAGTTACCTTAGTATCACAACCTTTAATCTGTTGTTCAGTACTGTAAACGCACACTCAATGTTGGTGAACATGGTGTTGTACCTCCGCCAAGGAGGTAATGTTTTCGGTATCATTTGTCCGTCCGTCTGTAAGCGAATTAACTCAAAAACTACTAAACGGATTTGGGTGGAATTTTCAGGGAAGGTCAGGAATGACACAATGAAGAAGTGATTCGATTTTTTTTTTCAAATTCAATACAAAAAACACACCTGCCAATGCTTCACCAGTGGTAAAGACTCAGTTCTCACTCCTTTGAAGCAGTGGTTAAGTCAGTCCTTCTTTGCAGAGGTACACTAGAAATCACCCGGAGAGCGCACACCTCCACCAAGGCAGTTCATTTTCTCTATACACTCTTAGCATAAAACAAGCTGCTCCAAAAATAATTGGATGAGATTTTCATTTGACTTGAGGTCATTAATACAAAGACAGAAATCCTACTGGGTAATGTACAAAACAGACACTGAGAACAAAGTTGAGAGAGGAATTTCACTACAAAAACTTTACAAGGCATCACTAGGGCTTATAGGTGTCCAGTCACACAAAAGGTATTCCTATTTAGAACTGTTTATTTTAGGAGTACATATAAGAGAGATTGGGTACCTTGGCGGAGGTCTGCACTCTTCCAGTGCTTTTCCTGTAACAAGTTAAGGGTTTTGCAAAAAGATTAATCTAATTCCTCCAGTGGGTTACATTGGGTTTGATTATGTTTTTCTTTAAATCTTACATTTTGACCAACACTCAAATGTTTGGCTACATGTTAAGAATGAAAAAGGCCTGCTGTCTGTAACTACACATTTTTGTCATTTTCAGTTCAGATTCAGACGACTCTAGAAGCAGAATGAAAAAGAAAGAAATGGAGAAAAACAGAAAACCAATGTCATCACATAGATGGAGGGGACGATCTGGGTCCAGTTCAGGCTCCAGTTCTGACCGTCACCAAGAACGCACAAGGCACAAGGAACGGGATCGGGAGAGGAAAACGGATAGAAACAAAAGCAGAGAGCGCAAGAGAAGAAGTGAAGAGAGGGATCGTGGGAGGAGGGACAGGGGAAGAGAACGCTCAAGTTCAGAGTCATCAGACAGCTCTGGTACCAATCGTCCTACCTGTACAGTCAAGGAGAAGGAGGAGAATAAGAAACAGAAAGATATGATGAAGGCCCTAGAAACGCCAGAAGAAAAAAGAGCCAGGAGGTTAGCCAAGAAAGAAACCAAGGAGAAAAAACGCAGAGAAAAGATGGGCTGGAGTGAGGAGTACATGGGATACACTAATGCAGACAATCCTTTTGGTGATAACAACTTACTGGGCACATTCAAGTGGCAAAAGGTAAAGTGGCTCAAGGTTTCTGTTGTAAAGCCCGGTGCATCCTCAGAAGTTTTTGGTTAATACTTTTGTCTTTTCTCAGGCACTGGACAGAAAAGGTATCGGCCATCTTGGGGAAAAAGAGCTTAAAGAGAGGAACAAGTTAATTCAAGAGGAGAACCGCAGAGAACTTCAGAAGGTTGGATTTGTTCTAATACAATTTAACGATACACATTTGAGTATTGTATATGTGTTGTTCGTTTAACTACACAGTTTATAGATTTTTTTTTCTTTACAGGTGAAACAACTGCGGCTAGAAAGAGAACGAGAAAAGTCTATGAGAGAGACAGAGCTGGAGATGCTACAGAGAGAGAAGGAGGCAGAGCATTTTAAGACTTGGGCAGAGCAGGAAGACAATTTTCATCTGCAGCAGGCCAAACTAAGGTAAAGGCTGTGGTGGATTAGACACAAATGTATTCTTTATTGTTGCCTTTAAAATGTTCTCCCTTTTTATATGTTTTTTTGTTTAGGTCTAAGATTCGAATTCGGGATGGCCGGGCTAAGCCCATTGATCTTTTGGCGAAGTACATTAGTGCAGAAGATGATGATCTTGCAGTTGAAATGCACGAGCCTTACACCTTTCTCAATGGGCTGACTGTTACGGACATGGACGACCTGCTGGAAGATATTAAGGCGAGTGGAATTAATGTAGTATTTGAACAGTCTTTGTGTTTTAAATTTAGCTGAAAATCTACAGATGTATTATCTTTTTAATTGAGGCATCAAAGGTGTTCATTTGAAAATGCTAATGCAATACTACTTTAATATGGGGAAAAGATAATTTTGTTATATATATACATACATTTTATACTGGTATGTTCATTTTGATAAATGTTGTTTGTAGGTTTATATGGAGTTGGAACAAGGAAAAAATGTAGACTTCTGGCGAGACATGACAACCATCACAGAGGACGAAATAAGCAAACTGAGAAAACTAGAAGCCTCTGGAAAAGGACCAGGTATAATTTAAAAAAAAAGTATAATACCTTTTTAAGTTGTCTGGAAGAGTATCCACTTTTATCAAAATAATTCAGAATTAAGAGCAACCCGAATAACATATTTCTTCTCACTACAGGTGATCGGCGTGAGGGTATCAACACAGCAGTGAGCAATGATGTCCAATCTGTATTTAAAGGAAAAACCTACAGTCAGTTGCAGGCGATGCATCTGAACATTGAGTCCAAGATTGGGTCTGGAGGGTCCAATCTTGATATTGGTTACTGGGAGAGTCTACTACAGCAAGTCCGGGTCTACATGGCCAGAGCCAGGTACACCTCTGCAAAAGTTAGACTGTAATAGCAATAATAAACAGATGTGCTAAAAAAACACATTGGTTTCTCAGGCTGAGGGAGCGTCACCAAGATGTGCTGCGACAGAAACTGTTCAAGCTGAAGCAGGAGCAGGGAGTAGAAAGTGAACCATTGTTCCCCATCATTAAAGAAGAGACAGAGCAAGAGTAAGTAATTTATGAAGTCATTGTAAAATTGCTTGAGCATTATAAATAAAAGGAGCTGTAAACACTTCGCTTTTCTGTGTATATAGATGAGACCCCACCTTGCTAGTACAGTCCATTATGTTTGCATTGGCTTTATTCGCCTAGCAGTTGTGGTAAGCAGGGGGATAAATGCCTTAAATAAACAGGCACTTAATCTTTTCAGCAGTGAGAAAGCAACTGCTCAGTAAATCCTGCTTTTTGGTAAAATGTATTAACAATGCCCTTAAAGGCCTAATATAATGTCCCCTTTATTGTTTTTAGGTCCGACAAAGTGACAGCGCAAAGGCAGACTACTACCATTGTAGTAGACGATGAAGCTCCATCCACATCCACAGCAGGAAACCAGCCAGAGGGTCGAGAAGACAACAAGGACCAGGAGGAAGAGGAGAATAAAGAGGAGGCCGAGGCTGTTTTAACGGAGGAAGACCTGATTCAACAAAGCCAAGCGGAGTATGATTCTGGGCGCTACAGTCCTACACTTCTCACAACTTCAGAGCTGCCACTAGACACACACACCATCACACCTGAAGAAGACCTCACCCGATTACAGTTGGCACGGCGGCAACTGCAGGTCACAGGTAAGCAAACTTCAAATATGAGCATTGATTCTAGAACATGATTAAAGCCCAGAATACTGTATCTACATGAGCTCTTTTTAGACTGCCATTGTCTTTCTGTCTCAGGTGATGCCAATGAGAGTGCTGAAGATGTTTTCATCCGCCGTGCCCGAGAGGGAATGGACAAGGATGAGGCCCAGTTCAGTGTGGAGTTCCCAGTCACAGGCAAGATGTATCTATGGGCTGATAAATACCGCCCCAGAAAACCCCGCTTCTTCAACAGAGTCCACACAGGCTTCGAGTGGAACAAATACAACCAAACGCATTATGACTTTGACAACCCACCCCCTAAAATTGTTCAGGGTTACAAGTTCAACATTTTCTACCCAGATCTCATTGACAAACGCTCTACACCACAGTACTTCCTCGAGCCATGTCCTGACAATAAGGACTTTGGGATTTTGAGGTTTCACGCAGGACCCCCATATGAGGACATTGCGTTCAAGATTGTAAATAGAGAATGGGAATATTCACACCGACATGGCTTCCGTTGTCAGTTCGCCAATGGGATTTTTCAACTGTGGTTCCACTTCAAGAGATATCGCTATAGGAGATAAGAAACTGATCATGACCATTAGTATGTCAAGAACTGTGTATGTTTATTTGAAAAAACACATTTGTATTGTGGTATAAAAATTACAACATTAAAGATTTTAATGAAATGAAACTCTTATTTTTTAACATTAATCCTTGATGTTCATATAAAATAAAAAAGACCACACAAACGTTAACAGATGTTGACTTTGTCTGTTGCAGTTCTCAATATTCTTGACAGTGCAGTACCTCGACAAATAAACAACAAAACAATTTTAATAAAAAATAAAAAAATGCAGTCTATTGCAAAATTAGAAAGGCTCAATCTGTTAGTTCATAAAACCAGGTTCTTTTAAAAGATCTATTTGAAACAATTTTAATATGTGAGGAATGACAAACTAAACCATACAACATGGCAGTGATTTTCCATTTATGAAAAAAAATTACAAACATAGAAGTCTTTGAAAATTCTTTCAATGAATAGGATCAGTAACAGCCTTGAAACATTTAGGCTTCTTTTTGAATCATGTTGTGGTGAATTGTTTGAATTTTACACATTGTAAATTGAGTTGAGTTGAGTATCTATGTGGCTTTCCCAGTGCTGTGGTTATTATTACTGCTGCAGTTCGCTCCAGACACTAGTGGTTTATTTTCTGGACGTGCGGTGTGCTGTTTGTTGATGCTCGAGTCGAGGGCCATCACCTCCTGAACCTCCAGGGACTGTTCTCCAGTCTTGCCTCTGCGTATACAGGGCAGGCGAAAGTATCCTTTGAAAAAGTTCCATGCCACAAGAGCGACAATTACAATGAAAAGAACTACAACTAAAGCTTGAAGGCCTGCCACAGAGGGGCCGTCCCGTTGTGCATGAGGAAACAATAACTGATCCCCTTTTCCATTAGGAGAGGCTATGGTTACCTGGTACTCTGCTACAGTGCTTATGTACCGGTCTGTTTTGGAGCGCTCTGCTGATAAACAACTGTACAGACCAGCATCAGAGTCTGAGGCGTTTAAAATGAGCAAACCATCTCTCAGAAACTGGTGACGAGCTGAAGGGTCCAGAGTATGTTTGTCCTGCTTCCAAATAGTTGTAGCATGATTTGAAGGATTAGTGCAGAGAAGCTTCAGATTCCCCCCAGGCCAGATGGACTGATTGACGGGTGTTGAGGAGTCTGGAAACGACCACATGCACATTTTTATTTTAACTAGCATGCACCAAAAGCCACGAAATATATTGTTACGAACTTCTACTTCTATTGGCTACAAGAAATAATAATACCAATACTGTACTCACCAGCTTTAGGGCAGAGAGATGCATCTCCATCTTGTACACTTTGAATAAGTTTACTTAAAAATAAAATGGTTATATTAGCCAACTCATAATCATATTGAATAAAAAAATAACCAAGGGTCCTTTCCACATCCTGTTTGCATATAAACACAAACTTACTTTTCTGTTTTTGAAAGAGCAATGCATTTCCCAGAATCTTTGTCCCAGCCACAGTATGGGTCTCTAGTGAGAACACAGTCCATACAAGTTAAGGACCTTTCACAAGTGGCCAGTGGTATCTGCACGACTCCAGAGTCTGAGCCTGCGTACAGCTGGTCCTGTACATATTAAACACAGTTTTCACAGTTCTGTCACATTCATGTAATATAGGAATCAACAAAAATATAAAAGTACTTACAGTGACACGGGAAATATTAAGAATCTTGATTGGTTCTGGTGACTTGAAGAGATGTACTTCTTCAATAATGAACATTTCTCCTTCATAGTTGACAGCTTTCACAATGGTGCCATTTTCTGTTTGCATTAAATAAAAACACTAAACACTCTACATTCACAGCCTCAGACTGAAATGGCAACATTAACTGAACAAAACAAAAAAAAGAAAAAAAGACATGTAACAAACCTGTGCCTATAAACATGACGTGGTACATTTTACCGTCTGCAGCCTGCACTTGGTTTACAATGATGCGTGTGAATAAAGGCCCCTTTCGTACCAAATGGGGCTTCTCTCCAATTGGCTGAATAACCTGGTCCATGAGAGGCCTATCTTTGATAAATTGAAGCGTCCGGTCTGGGAGGTCCAGAGTCTGATTTATGCCTGCTTTACGAGCTGCATTGTCAATGCACTGGCAAAAGAAAAAGAAAAAAAAGGAAAACAGAGAAAATTGGAGACTTTTGTGAAGGTTTTCGTTTTTAACAAATGCTAAGTACAAGACAAACTCACAGCTCCAGGCCGAGGGACAGGGACTTCTCCACTATACATCACCCATTTAACAAAGGATGTTTCTACAGTGACAGGAGTCTTGTACTTGCCCTCTGAAAACACCCTGCTGATGTCCAACACATTGTACACACACACCGCAGACAGGTCTGATGTGTCCCTGAAACACAGAGTAACAAAGTCAACCAAAAGCAGCAGCAACATTTACAAAAATAGACGACTAGTCAAGCGTACGACTGTGGTTTGAAGATGGTGTAGAACAGACAGCTTGTCCAGGGCTGGTCAGGGTCACACCAGCGGTATGAGTCCTGGATGATGTAGGGCAGCTGAGACTCCAGGACCGGGCACTCCAGTCTAGCCTTCAAAAACGAAGTCCACTTCTTCTGCAAGGTTCTCGCCCCTCCCAGATCACCCTGAAGAAAAAAAAACACCAGGAATTTACACCAGTTACATTTTAGACAGGAGCTGACAGTATCCGTTCAAAGCTAATAAAGCAGGAAAACAAAGAGCGGTTAGTGGAGATTTACCTTACAGACACGGGCCACACGGGACACCATCAGTTTATTATAGCAGTCACACTCCACCGCCATCTCATTGAAGAACAGGTAAACCTTGTTGTCATCTCCAATGTTACTGTTGACACTCTCTGATATGTGAGCCATTGAAACAAAGACAGGTTCTGCCATACAAAAATATAAGCACCACAAGTATAACGCATATTATAACATGTTTAGTGTGGTCGTCATAATTATTCAAGTTAAAATCACTTCCTGTTTAAGCTCTTACCGTTAAGCCAGGAGGTTTTAAACTCAGTCCGAATAGAAACATCAGTACTACGCATTAGGACCGGTTCTGAACCCAGGAAGTTCATTGAAGTGGCAGAGTAAATGTCATTGTCTAAAAATATAATACAGTTCATTCTATTTCATATTAAATAAAAAGTTAAAAAGGTTCATTATGCTCACTTTAACAAGTAATGATTGTCACGTACCGACCATAAGAGAAGCATATTTTTGGTAAGGGTCAAATGGGCATTTCCCTTTTCCATCTTCAGCTTTGTTGTCAAGAGTCAGTGTCCCATCCATGTAGGACTGAAAGGCAAAAAAGTTAATAGAACATATTTTTGTTAAAATACAAAATTCAAATGCATAAAACTGCAGGCCTGAGTTCATCTCACCATGTAATTACACTCAGGGTCAAATGCATTGGTGCCACACACATACATTTTGTCGTTGCCCATTTCATGCAGGATTCTGATATAATTCTTGCACTCAGTCTGTAACATAACAAGAATCACCAATACAATACTCCATGTACCAAAAGAATAACTATGTAAACAAGCAAAAGAAAACTGCAACATACCTCTGGATTTTTCCCTTTGTTTTTACAATCATCTCTCTGCTTTGTCGTCACTTCCCATTTCACCTAAAAAATGTATGTTGAACTGTCAACATCTTTGTCCCAACATATATTTTGTGACTTCCTCCAATGTACAGTGTGGTTTGACACTGTGGTTTAGTTAGTATTATTAACTCTAGCTCTATTATGTAACATAATTGTGTGGAGGTACTGATGATGTTTTAATAAAGGTGTTCTTACCGAAGCAAGCTTTTTAGAGACGTCATGAAGATCCAGAGCATACACTGACTCTCTGGCTCCTATAACCAACAAGCTCAAGTCATCTCTTAACAGCATAGTGGAGTAGTTGAAGACTCCCTCTTCATGAAACAGCAAAGTATTGTCCCCTTGAGGAAAAATATGACTGATTTGTTAGTATACCCTCTACAGTCTGTTTCTTATGTCGTAATGCCTATCCCAAATTCCAGAATCTAAGCAAATGTAGCACTGGAAAAGATAACACTTACTATGATAGGGGACAGTTCTACGGGGCAAAGAGTCCACTGGGGAGTCTTCTTCTAGTGTCAAGGCCATGGGCAGCAGCCATATCACACAGAGCCACATCACACAGAGAGATCGCAGCCGGTGCATGGCTCCTTTGTTTGGGCAAGGGGAATTTTAGCTGTATTGTTTTTCATACAGGGCTACAAGCGGCGAGTGGCATATGTGACGTGATGAGATCTGCTCTAACTGAATGCCACTGGCCCCTTCACTGGCCCCGCTCAGCAGGCAGCCCATAGCGAGATGGATGACATAGACTTGAGAAACAAGAATAGGGCAACCTGAAAGGGACAAAGCCTTATAATATCAAAACATTCAAATGAGACAGCAAATGTGTATCACACCCACCACTAAGAGAATCACAACAAAATATATCTGTAAGTTATTTTCAAAGAGAAAAGAACAAAGTAAAGGACATGAAAGTGGGCTGAAGTCAGCTCAGCAGTAATTCTGTCAGTGGCATAGTGATGTTAATGCAGTGCCATGAAAAGCATTCAGTGGGGCGCAGGGATGTCAACTTCAGTTCTCCTACAGCACCAAACACAAGCGCACAATGCAAGCTTTATGGATAATGCCAATGCCCTCCAATGAAACAAACTCTTTCTTCAAGTTTGACGCAAATAGCCTATCAGCATACAAATGTTTGGACACAGGTTCCACAAAAGCACACAGCCAGGGTTTGGCAATACTTTCAACACAGTGCTTTGTACCCGGTAGTGACCGCATTAAGAGCTGGCAAGTGGGTGTGTGAGATGTGAGGAGTGCTTTTCTGTTGGTGATGAGCTGCAGCATGTCAAAGAATGCAACCCCAAAACATGTTTCACATTTTTAGCCCAAAGGCAAAGCGCAACTTCCGTACTAACTTGAGACACGGATTGTACTTCTCGTATTATTCACAAAAGGGCTCCTGGCAAGACTAATAAACCCACGAGCAAAGTAGCGTTTAACGGCTCGTATTTATTAAAAGAAGAGAAATTATGAATCATAATTATTAAAACTTGTGAAAACAGCCACGCCGTTTCAAAGAAATAATACAGCAATAATAAAAGCCTCACACATGCTAGCTCCGCACATGATTAACAACAAAGGGTTAACGCAAAACACTACAGTTTATGGTTAAATATTACCTACGTACAGACACACCCAAAACTAATCTGGCTTTTAAAAAATGTCCCTTGCACCTGCTAAGGAAGCTTTGAATACAGTCAAGTTTAGAAATAAAGCGAGGTGAATGCGTTACTAGCTTTGATACCACACAATCACAAATAATAGGCACGCTTTGTAGCCGTTAACTTACATTACTGTCTCGCCTTTCAAAGTCGAAAAATATGAACAAACTCCGTCTGGTTCACTCATGAAAAGCGCAGAAAGAGGGAATTTCTTCACGGGCTGCTCCACATCCTCTACCGCTCCAGCGGCGGTGCACAGTAGGCAGGGCACTTGAGCGCTCACAGCCCGCGGGCACAAGAATGTGTACTGGCGGCTGGTGTTGCCTTCACGGACCCGGGTTACTCCACAGCAGGTTCACCAGACTGTACGTAGAGCTGAGCTGTGGCCGTGGTGGCAGTATTGTTGCCTCATATACTTCAGTTATTTGTCGACAAAGTAAAGCTTACTACTCATTCAGTGGGTAAAGCCATAAACGAGTTGTTAAGCCAACAAGTTGAAACAAGAAAGACCGACGTTGCTGAGCGGTGTATTGTGGGAATTTGCTGCCCCACTTATTTAATCAGCCTACAGTAGACAACACAGTGTACTTCAATTTAGTTTTTTTTTTTTAACCAGATTAATTAATACATGCTGTATACAGTCTCATCAACACATATGCTACTGTTTCTCCATTTTTGAAAAAGGCTCCTCGGATGTTATAATATTAAACATTTCCTTGTACAGGAAGTGTGTTATAAAGTAGGGTTGTGTGTAAAAAATAAATGCAAGCCTTACATGCAAAACAATTTAATGCCCATTCTACATATCACCAGTTTTAACAGTGATTTACCAGAAACACCACATTTATAAACATGTATGTAAAGTGTTTGTCATAAGAAGAAGACACTTGCGTTATTCACAGTCATTTCCCAAGTTACTCCAGATTACCATTCTGAAAATATGGAATAACTTACATTGATGATACAAATATTGTCGCATAACATAAATAAAAGCTGCCGTTTGTTATAAAAAGCCACAATAAGGTTCCTTTGTGTTCTGCCCACAGACCATGCGCTAATACAATTTCATGGGTCTGGCCATCCACCAGAGGGCACTACTTTTGAACAGATTCCAGTATCACCTTGCTCGTGCTAGAGACTAGAGCAGTGTAGTTAGTATAGCACCATACTGATGAAAAACATAAAAGGTAACCAAGAAGCACCAGCAGTACCATGGCGCTGTGGTTAACATGTGCAAGACTTGGTGATAACAGTAATAGACAGCACCTAGAGCAGCAGGTAAACTTTGTGCATGTGTCTGGTCAGTTCATGTAATTTATTAAATTCAAATGCATACAAGAGTTGTTTACCCATCATTTCAGGTATGTAGTTGAAGCTCTGGCTGTAGTGGATCTGGGCATCTCTGGTTTGTTAGTCTTGTGTGGTTTTTGCGTTTGCATTTGGACAATGTTCAGACAAAAAGGCTCAGTTGGTGGTCCGCAGGTCCCTTTGCCAGTAGTATTCCGATATGTATTCAAAGGCTTACAATACCTTTTTTAACAATCTTATTGACTGAAGAGAAATCAGTTGGAGCACTCCTTGCTCAAAAGCAGACTTCATGACCATAAAGGGCAGCAGTTTTCAGTTGCATGAATAAAATAAAGTAAAAAAAAAATCATGTACTATTAGTCCAACAAGCACAACATGAAAGAAGAGCCCAAACATTCAGAATCTGTATGAACACAGATCAACACTGATTGAAGAGGGACTCGTTTTGAATGGTACTTTGAAGGTTAAAGACCACAACATCAATCCTGACTGGCTCGCCGTTTTTCTAGCTTAAGTTTCAGTTCTTCGTTGAGTGCTGTAAAGAGACAGAGAAAACACACATAATGGATCTGTTAAATGATGACCAGTACAGATAGGAGTATTACTGACTCTGAGTGAGAGGAGAAGGGGAGAGGACGAGGCGCCTCATTGGGTTAGTGGGTGAAGATGGCACTGGTGAGGTCAGGATACGACGGTCTGGAGCAGGGGACCGAGACAGAGGGCTTGTGCACCATCGATCTACAAAAAAACAAACAGTGGTCAATAATGCTGACTGCTGTATTAAATCGTAGACATCTCTGAAAAATGACCTTGTTTTGGAGGCAAAGCAGGAGCCCGTGGCAGGGGACTTGAAGGGGCTGTGTGCAGCATATGCTCTCCATTCTCATCATTGGCCGTAACATATGCTAAGGATGTAAATGTTTTTTTAATAACAGACTTCTTAAGAAAATGTGACATAAGCATATGTAAGGCTACTCACTGATGTTCTCTTCATAAGGCTCTTCAAGTAAGAACGGATGCAGCGTCCCTGCCGTTTTCTCGACCAAGGCATCAATGACTTCATGTAGAGTAGCACAAGGAATCTAATCCAAAGAAATAAAGCAAACCTGCTCTAGTACAGCTTTGTCAATACTACACGCTTTAAGCATGTATTGAAGGTGCATGGAATGGAGGCGCAGAATGGCAGCCACACTTCTCTCAGACTGCCCCAGGGCAGCTGTGGCTACACAAATAGCTTACCACCACCAGTGTGTGACTGTGGAGTGAATGAATAATGGACTTAATTGTAAATATTTTGGGTGTCATGATTGGCACCTGAGGGCACCATACAGAATGTAATTTTGGGTTTATGGTAAGATGTTTGGGGCGAGTGCTGAAACGTACCGGGTTTTCCACATCAATGACATATCCACCTTGGTCCCTCTGAGTCACACGATAATGTCTGAAGACTGACCTGAAGTGAACAGCACATACAGGATAAGAGCATGTGATTGGTGTCATTTTACTGATGATTTCAATGGTGATGGTTACCCATTAAGATCCTGTCTCGTGGTGACAGCCAATGAGCAGCCATCTCTGCCTGGACGGAGTAACATATTTCCACAGTCTGGGTGTCTTTCTAAAAGGACTTCTGCCTCTGTCCGAGAGACTGGTCGAAAACACCTACATGATACAATACATTCAAATACAGCATAGTTTTATACTATAAGAGTAAAGTGAAGCACTTACGCTGGGATCTCGCCGACTAAAGGCACTGAGAGGGGTGATGGAGGTGCACGTGTTGGGGTGCGAGTTCTCCTCCTGGATCGTTCTTTTTCCACAACCTCTTTAAGCATCTGCAGCTGACCAGGTAGCAATGTCAGGCAGGACGGTACATTCAACTGTAGAAGAAAAAAGACAATGATTGTATCGTTTAATTTCCAAAAGGAAAGAGGTGGCACAAAAAGCAAAAGATATAAGGAATAATTACATCAATAACAGAGTAAAGAAAACCCTTCCACAGCTCTCTTGATTCCAGATTTGGTGCCTAGAAAAGACAGTGTCTTAGTACAGAACACATTCACTGCTTTATGGAAGTGTTTGAACATTACTGTAAGTCTGGTCTCTCCGTCCTTCATTCTCAGGATGAGTCGAGCAGCCTCCAGGTTTCTGTCTCGGCCACAGTCATCCTTTAGTGACACAAACCCACTAAGGTCCAGCCTCTCCACATACTGTTATACACAAAGACAAAATACAAAGAAACTCTGCTGTAGCTTATATTATCAGCTGACAAAATAGACAATATTACAATATAAAAGCATTATCTGAAACTTACATGAGAGTCTATAGCATTGTTGAAGAAATACAAAGTGTTTCCACATAGACATGTCCACAGACGCTTGGATGCCTGTCACACACAGACAACAGCGGAAACATACAGAATATATAATGAATGTGGCATCAATAGAGCTGGTGTTAGTGGAACAGATAGTGTCTTTTTATGACCCTAATTCTGTCCCATGAGATGAACAACATCTGCCGTCAATCTGTGTCCATGGATCACTGCAACATGCAGCACCTGAGCCTGGCTCAATTTACAAACAGCCTCTTGTGGAATATAATAAAGCCAAATGGTTTGTATTAATTTCCCCCAAAATAATACACAAAAATAAAACAAACATACGAGAAAATAACAACAATGCTAACAAATGTGACAAATCAGCCAGCAGGCTAATGCATATGCTACGATTGATTCAGCGTGATTCATGCACAATTTGCGTATATTCCTTGTCTTATCTTAATCGAGTAAATCGTTTTTAGCGGTACGGTCATGACAACGACAATGTGTTTGTCGGCATGTACAACATTCCCAGCAGTGCCACTGAACAGACTCGCCTCGCCCATTCTCACACAATGAGGAAGTTGACAGCTCACTGGGAATGGGGGATAAGCCGGTGCAAACACGCACCGACCACCACTGTCCTCAGTCCACAGCGCGCACTGCAACAACATGGCACTCACTGCACGCTCGCCGCTCCGACCTACCTTTTCTTTAGGTCCTCGCTTCTCCAGATATCCTTCATAGTAGCAGGGCGGGAGCTGCGCCCGGGGTCCCCCTGACCCGGAGCGATGCCTGACGGGTGCAGCCGCCATGAATGTCGCGGGGCTGGGCATCGACCGAGGACAAAGGGGCGCTGAGTAATTCGGGGAGTGACACGCCTTCCCCGATGAGATAGAGCTATGATACTAAACAGCTGACTGGTGTAGCCTTCTATTCTGAGGGGATCACAGCTAAACACTTCTATGGTTGATGGATTAAATGTGTGAGAGGGGATAAACACCTAGAGCTATTTACTGACAGTTAAATTATGCAGAGATCATAAGATAAACGTAAAGAGTAATTATATTAGTAAGGATTAGACGCCTGAGAGTGACATCTAAATTAGGCCCAACTATGAATGGAATGAAAAGACTTGTGCTTGTATAAATGGCAATATTTATTCCAAGAAATTAGGATAAACCATGCTCAATCCCAACACAATAATACATAAAGATTACATATAGCACAGAGGTAATCCGTATATATCCTAGAATAATCCCACTCAAGTCTTTGATAAAAAAGAAACTGAATGTTGTAAAGATGCATGCAAAGCTCTCACATTAAAAACATGAACTAAAGTCATTTATGAACAATGAAAAAACAACAATTTAAAGTTATTAATATTCACATTAAGCATCATTACAGTTTAGTGTAATAAATCAGTCAGCTTCTAGAGAGCACTGTGAGTGTCAAATTGATCTGGCTCCTTTTGTTCCACATCATTTTCCATCAATATTATACAAGCATGGTAATAACCAAACCTGAGCCCCTCTGCCCCCTCCCCTCTAAAACGACCGCCCTTTGAGTGAATGTAATGAGCCATGTAAACGTACACCTGAACCACAGCAATTATTTAGTATAAAAGACAATATTCTGACCCAACACATAACATGAATTACAGGTTATGAATAACACACAAGGTAAGCATTTAGAGGCACATCTAAGAAAGAGATTCTTCTGGAGATGACCCAATGAGGCTGAATTCCCGAGGAACCATGAGACTGGGATGGGGTACATAATGAGAAAGGGGTTAGGGGTACAAAGGCAGGTGGTGAATAAAGACTAGTGGGGGAGGGCATAATCCACTGCTATTTGCCCTCCTCTGCTCAAAAGGCATGTCTGTTCCACTTCTAGACTAAACAGTGATGCGCAGGATGAGTAGGACAGGAGGTGGGCCAACATGGAGATCATGACAACAGAAGAAAAACTCTCACAATTCTGAGCGTCTCTGCAAAGGCTTAGTCGAAAATTAAAACATAAATTCGGAGCCATTGGCGTCACCAGGTCAGCACAAAGATAATGTCACTCTTACAAACTAAGGCCTGTGGGAATAACAGAATAATGTCTTTGCACAATGTATTATCTTTTCTGGAAATACTACATTAATGCAAGAAAGTACATGTGGCATGTGAAAAAAACACTGCCTGCAGTATTTGAGAGCCTGAGCAAATGAGTTTGGTTTTAGTATCATGGTAATCTCTACATAATTCTTTTTACAATAATGTACATGCTGTAAAGAGTGTTTACAAAGATAAAATACAAAGATATATACATAATCTTTATAAACCAAAACCACCACTAGGCGGCAGTATATGATTGCAATAAGCAGCCAAAAAACACAAGCCTTGAGAAAGAGGCATCTGCCAAGCACACTATATTACTGTTCACAAAAATACATGCATATGTGTAGTACCAATACAAATATAGTTATATATGTCAGTTTAAAAGAATAGTCTAAATCCTATCTGAATTGCATAGACGGTGAAAGTGTAATGTATTATTATAATGTAAATATTTCAGTATAAATACAAGAATTGGGGGCACAAACTAACAAAGGCTTACAAATCTACAGAGCTGTAACCACAGAACTGTCCTATGGTATATTGACTTTATTATAGTAGTGTTGAAGTGTCAATAATGCGTCTGGAGTAAAAAGGTAGTGTACAACGTGCATCAGCACAAAGCTTGAAAAGACATCTAAATAATAAACCACCCTTTTTTGACTAAATAAATCTACATACAATCTTTCCACTTGAGTCAATATGGTCCCTGTCAATATAATTGCTCTTTAATGATATGATTTTTGAATTCAAGTCATTAACGTCAATCATTAACGTCACATTTTCTTGGTTCTTTCAAAATGGCAGAGGCACTGTTATTTCAACATAGTTTACTGGGAAGTAACCTGCTTTCCCACGAAGTCTTCCTTCCAACCAGTTCTCATCGATCCGATTGGTCAAGGTGATGACATCGCCTTCTTGAAAGCCTAGCTCTCCTTCATTTTCTGGTTCAAAGTCATACAGAGCTTTACAGCTTGGTTCAGCTGCACAAAAACACAGAACAATAAAATAAATAAGATTCATTTTGTCATCCCCCAAATACACTTTGTGTTGACGTTTTCTAAAAGGACTGACAATTTCAACCACTTCAACAAACATTACTGTGACAGGAAAATATTCATCTGATGCTCAAGAACAACTGTTGTGTTTTGTCTAAACATCTGTATATATTGCAAAAAGGTCTTATGTGACTGACAGATAGTGCCAGCCTCCGGAGGCACTTCTTCACTTCACCTTGTTCTTGAGCACCAGAAATCCATAAAAGAGGCTGCCAGAGGCATATGATTCAGCAAATAAATAAAATATTACAAAATTATACAGCCTTAGATGACTCTAAAATACCAAGTTGTTTGTTGTTTGTTTTGTTTAGTTTGCTGAAGTCATATGTCTCCACAGAGTCTAACAAGCTCTTGTTCTAGAGATCCAGAGGAACAATGGTTGACCCAAGAGACTCGTCCATGATAGTTCAGAAACTTTACCCTCATGCAGGCATTACCAGTATTAGAGACTGCATTAAGGAGTTTGTCCATTTGTGTGTGGCACTTTGTTTTGTTCTGTCTGACTCACGTGACCTGCTCTTGATTGAAGGTCTTTGGGGGAAGGAAGGGCCAGGATATTGTACTGAAGCTAATTATTGTCACAAAATGAAAGACACAGGGATCATAAGACCCTTCATGCTAGGGCTTTTAAAGAAACACAGAGCTTACATACAAATACACAATACTGCGTTTACCTTGTGAAGAATAGGAAGGAGGGCTGGTTGCAGATGGTGAGTAGCTTCCATTAGAGTTATCCATGTCCCCATCATCAAAGGATGGTCTGGGTTTGGGTGTGTATTCACGCCTTGGCCGTGACTGAGCATCAGCTACTCTGTATGCAATCAAACCATGACACTGTAATTGGTTTTAGGCATGATTGGAGCATGTATAATAAACTCCCTTGAAATATGCTGAACCACCCTTCACAATGAGCCATCACAAACAGCCACTGCAGGTAAAAGGCTTGCAGTGTTTTACAAAGCACTGACCTTCTTTGAAGTGTTGTCTGGAGCTCCTCCAAAATTTCTGAGGCCTGTCTATGGTACTGCAGCAGAGACTCAACAAAGAACGACAGCTGACTCACCTGCTCCACCTACATACACAAACAGAGTCAACTTTAAATCTAAAGAAGAGGGACTAATCTTTTTAAACAACTTTGATGCATGTTTATCATTTAACATTCATTGTCAAAGCTATTTTGTAAATACAGGTTTGATACATGTAAATTCCTACATGTATTTTTAGGGGAAACAGAAAACAAAGAAAACTGGTTTGTCAAGTTCTGACGTCACTGTAGGAACCAACAAGGTGCGCACCCTGACCCAATCTTCTCTAACCACGATTAGCTGCAAAGGGAAAACACTAGTTGTTTTACTGACAGTTTAAATTACCACGTTCATTTATAGTACATAATAATATAAGTAAACAAACCTATATGTGAGGTGTGAAAGTGCAGACTGCAATTTTTCAGATAGTAAAAATTATCTATCTTGGAAATAAATTGAGAAAAATAATGAGCCCTTCTTTGCAATAGACTAAAGCTATAGCCGTAGTAAACTCAGTAAACCCCAGGGCAGCTGTGGCAAGTATCATCAGAGTCTGTGGAGTGAATGAATAAGGCAGACTTGTAAAGCGTCTCTATGTGTCCAGAAAGACTGATGCAGCAATATAATAATAATAATAATAATAATACAGGATATTTTTTAATGTTTATTTTCCAGTGCCTACTTTCATTTCAGTGCGGTTTTGAGTTTTTCCGTTTGCTTCTGCTTTTTTTTGCCATTTTCCAACAGACTACAGTGAAAGGAAACTGGACCACACTGATGGAATAAAGGCAGAGTTCGCATGATCAGGATGATACTTTGGATCACAGACCCTACAGTAAAGAAAAGCACTGAGGATGTACAGACAGTCCATCAGGTTTACACTGCTATGGATACTGCATGGTGGTAACGTTGTGTGAATACTTACATCGGTTTCAAGGAGGCTGTACATGGATCTCTCAGCCAGCTCTTTAGACTCGTGGAATTTTTCCAGGGCTTGTCTAATCTCTTCATCTGGTATTTTACCTTGACGTTTCTTTTTGTAGTCATAGTCCAGACGCCGGCCCTCCAGCTTTTTCAGGTGAAACTAAGGAGGTAAAGCAGTGAATAACCTGTCAGTGGTTGTTTACAATATCCATTCATTCATCTTCTACAGCCTTATCCCATTAGGGTGGCTGAAGACTATCCCAGCAACTATTGGACTTAGGCGGGGTATACCCTGAACAATGGCCAGTTAGTTGCAGGGCTGACACTGAGACATACACAGACAGATGACTATTAACTCTCACATTCATTCACTAGGCACAATTTAGAGTGATCAATTCTCCTAACACATGCATATCTTTAGAGGGTGGGAGAAAGCCAGAGTACCCAGAGAGAACCCACGGTAGCATGGGGAGGACATGCAGACTCCACCCAGTGAGATCAAAGTTGGCCAGCCTGAGCCCATAATCTCCTTGCTGGGAGATGAGAGCACTAGCCGTTCTTATTATGTGTGTGTAGATCATTCTAACTATTACTTTTGACTTAGAGAACATACAAAATTGTAATTACATTTATGTCTTTGATATCTTTATCAGCAACTCCCTGAAGTGGATCAAGAAAGTTGTGTTTCACATCAATGTCCAGAGAATCCTTAACCTCAGCCATCCTCTTCATTGACTCTCCAATGTCAGTTAGTGCTCCACCTGTGGTGCATACACACTTGTAAAATATCATCCGGGAGGACGCAGGGTTAATAGCAATCACAGCAAGTTTGCAGGAAATAAGGAAAAAAGAATAAAACTAGACACAATGTGTTGTGTGCACCCCTTAAAGCAAAAATATTTCCTACATTATATGACTGCTCTTACCAAAGTTACTGTCGTCGCCCATCTCTCGTCCGTATTTGATCATGCAGTCGCCCAGTAGGCCCTCAGATTGGGGGTAGCCCAGGTTTTTTTCCTGGCCTCGCATTTTAGACACCGAATTTAACATCGTCAGCTTTGCTCTTGTTGCAGGGTTTGGCTGGATATACTCTGAGGTTTTATTGATCACTTCAACCACTGCCTTGCTGGTAATATCTGCTCTCTGGAAATGTGAGGTGTGAATATTAGGAAATCACCAGACATAAATACAGGTGAAACAAACACATCTGTATGGCAAAATGAACATGATATGAGGTGGGACTAACCCTCTCAAGATCCCTGAATTCTTCCTCCAGTTTGGTTCCCTCTGCTCCACCAACTTTCTCACTCATCATCTGAAAAATAAATAAATAATTATAAATAAACAAAACAAACAACAAAGACATGCATGAGTCCTTTTACAACACAAGTTCCAAAAGTGTTTAGGTGTTAAACTTCCATTTGTATGTCTATAAAAATGATATATTTCTATGTCTATATGCATTTATTCCTGTTTTAGTAAAGGGATAAATCAGAGACATGACATAAAGTTGCGTAATCAATTGCAACAGGGCCAGTAGTATATCAAGCTGTTGCTTTTAAGCAGAGAGCCAGTTAACAGTTTGATTGGAAAATCACATGTAACATATAGTGTAGGTACAGGCTGAACAGACAGGCATTGTATGTGCTTTGGTGGGGGCTATACGTGGCACA
Organism: Philypnodon macrostomus; assembly: GCA_036025475.1. Taxonomy (NCBI): domain Eukaryota; kingdom Metazoa; phylum Chordata; class Actinopteri; order Gobiiformes; family Eleotridae; genus Philypnodon; species Philypnodon macrostomus. The sequence goes on from JAVQKC010120758.1 coordinate 42,900, forward strand.
GATGTAAGCCCTGAGCTGCCTCAAGTGTGCCCAGTACCCAGTGTATAAGTCCAAAAGTGTTTATAGTACCCTGTCTCACATTTGTAGTGTGATGATATTGTCTCCTAGAACCGGATTTGAAGAGGGTTTTGTTGGGGGGAAGGGGCGTATATGTAAGAATATTCTAGTTCACTAAAGCATACTATGGCTTCCAACCTTTGGTATATAATGTAGTTGAATGTATCTTTCAGCAACAGAAGAGGTGGGAGTGTTGAGTTTGGGATGGGTCTTGTGTTTACAGTGATGTTTATGAGAGGTCTGAATATATATTTAGTTATGTGTCAGAAACTGGTTTGGGTAGAGTATTCAAATTCCTATAGTATTAAGCACACACCCTAAAATCAGGGTCAGGAGGCTTCTGCTTAAAACAGGTAAACCATAAAGACAATTTGTTGCAAAGCATCTATGTCTATGTCAAAACAAAGGGGTATATGAGGGTTCTGGTTATGTTTATGACAGAAAGTGAAACCATTACATTTACTCCATTAGCAATTACATGAACTACTACGTAAGCAAAGCAGTTTGTCGAACACTAAACACTGTTTGAGTTTGACTTTGTTGTGTATGTAAACATATATTGATTGTTAAGTAAGTACATGATAAATAACTAGGCTCCATATCAGCTGGTTCATCGTAAAAACAGAGGACTACCACTGGAGAAGCAGTCATGATCTACAGCGCCCCAACTCTCTGCAATAAGGTGCTTCAACAACAGATACAAATCTATTTAAACCGTTAAAGTAAAGTTTCAGAACATCTTGTGCTACAATAAAAAAACAAGCTAAACTCAAAACAATCAAACTAAAAAGATCTACACTGTCATAACAAAGTTCAGTAAACCTCAAGTTAGCAAGCTAGTTAAGCTAGTTAGAAGCTAATCTTAAAAAGTTCCGTTTACCTGAGTGGCTTTGTAAATTTGCTTCTTAAATCCGGCGACTGACATCTTGCAGCCTTGGTTTATACTCTTTGGAGGAATTTAATCCTGAAAGTTGTTTTACAGTCTGGCAAACCGTCTTCGCTATGCGTTTTCTCCCTTGCTCTTTCTCAAAGTCTTGACTTGCCTTGGCAGTCACTCTCTTCCAAATCACTTCCTTTCAGACCAAGGCAAGAGGACATGGAACAGACTTCAGAGTGAACCAGCAGGGGTCGCCAAAGTCACACTTCCTGCTCACATGCTCTGTTTACAATATCATTATGCCTGTGCACCACAGGTGGTGTAGGGACTCTTGTAATCGGTATAAAGCACTCGCCAGTGTATAACAGTCACCTCACCGTGCACTATCAGTGCATATAGGGATGTAGGGACAAAAAAGTGCATTTATAATCGGTAAGAGATGATTGTTGGAGATTGTGGCGGTTGGAAAAAAAATGCTATATTGTTATCGGAATAAGTATTATTCTTTCTTTTTTCTTCTAACTTCACGGGAACACAATTTTGACCCCTGAAAATGTTCAAGTTCCCGCAGATTTTACCCAAAATTCGGGCTGGTGGCAGAGCAACCTTTGTATTTTTCCAATTTCAGGTTCTACAAAATTTGCTGTGATATCACCCCCACAGTTTCAGCATTTCATCGCTGCTTGCGACTTTTATTAACTATTATGTGTATAACTTTAAATATGGAATACACCTTTTATTTACTGTGATGGTTTAGTAATTATACAATCACAGCATATTTCATTTATTTAGTAACTTTATCTACTATTTATCTACTACATTTTTGTTAAATAATATTAAATTTAACCTTACAAAAAAGCTTTTAACATTACTATTTTACTGCGCCATGCATATTTCTCAAAAAGACCGCATTGCATTGTTATATTGGCCAAGGAAAGGCAGCAAAGGACCCATCGATGTATCCTGGGTGGATTAGCCACATGTTAACCACAAACGGCGCACACATGCCTTGGTAGAACCAGAGCTCCATGGCTCTGGGTAGAACATGAGCATTGGAACATGAGCATTGGAACATGACTTGGCGGGCGATGATGACGTGGATGCCTTCCAGCGAAGCAACCAAGGCATCAAGGATTCTTGGATTTGAGAAAGAGCTCGTGGCTGTGAAACTCGCCAAGCAACCACAATTTCCTGGACTCAACTTGATATGGGAGGCTCATGGGGAGGCTCCATATCCTAGCGCTCAACTTGCTGCGTGTTACTGCAAGAATCTGTTGTTTGAATTTATTCATTCTACATCATGCAACTTTGAAAAGTGAAATTGCATCTGGCCTATGTGTGTGTATGAATGAATTTACCTTGACTATCCTAGATTTTTTGTACAAATATTAGCATTATGTTCCAAAGGCACTTTATACCACAATTTGTTTCTTTAATAGTTGTATTTCATTGATGTTTTGACATAACTATTTTGAGCTATAGGAGCAGAACAGAGAAAAACACAAATATGACTATATATGTAACTATAGTTTCCTAACTTACACAAAAACACATGTGACCAGTATCAAACTTGTAGCACCCATCAAAATGAAAACTGCAGAATGAAGTCAAAAGAAAAAGAAACCATTTATTACATTCGTAAAACCACATATATGTATTTCATTGGACGACAATATATAGAGCTGTGTGACTCAGTTACTCCTGGACTAGTAATATACCTCTTGAACATTTACAGAGAAAGAGAAGGGAAACAAACGATGCTTCTTTGATGTTTGCATTTTTCTTTATCTCTCGTTAAAAAATCACTGACTTTACAAGACAAAAGTGGAGACATGTAAAGAAAAATGTGGATATGACTGACAGATAAATGAAAATCACAGCAAAACCATAGAATTTTTTGAATTCCTATTTCTCGTAAATTTCATTTACAATAGTAGGACAAAGAGGAAAGGGCTTTGACACTTTGTGAGTAAGTAACATTCACAAAAATAGAGCTCACGTCCACAGTGATCATGGTTATGGGTCTCATCTTAGGTGCAAAGGTGTGAGAAGTACAAGGCCTAGAAGACGACACTGGTTATAAAGGGACAGGAGATCACAGCTTGCTCCCTGAGAGGCGGGCAGCAGGTCACAGGACACTGCTCGTCAACTTCACAGCACTCAAGTAAGACATCATCATTATCTCAAACCTTCAGAAATAGTGTATAGTTTGTTTATATGTTACACGTGTATAGTTATGAATGACAAATGTAGAATAAAAATACAACAGAAATAAAAAAAGATTTACTGAAGTCTTACTGGCATCGAAGCCCAACTCAGGGGACTGCTGATCTGAACTCTGACTGGTCATAGGCAAGTGTCCACTGAGAAAGATAGGGGTGATATAAGTGCTTTGCATTTGGGCAAGTGTTGGGTTTTTGGGCTTAAGGAAAAAGGGAAACAGCGAATGTACAAAATAATACAGTTGCTCCAACCAGCTTGGAGGGTTTATGATATAGAATATATTATGTACTAGTTTGTCAAGGCAACGGAATCAATATGAGTGAAAGACATTTACCACACCTACGTCACTGAGTGCTGGTCAGAAACAAGCAGGAGATGCAGTGTGTTCACATCTACCATACAGTTCGTCATGAAGTTATAGGATTTGCTCTGTTTTCTCGTTTTGTCAGTGTCCAGTTGTCTTTGTGTCACTGGGGGCAGTAGCGATGCCGTATCAAAGCTCTTGGTTTTCATGTTGGACAAAATTATATTCGTCGTAGCTTCCTTTTAGGCTTACTGCCGCCCACCTGCTGTGTCACATCTTGCAACAAGTGTCCATCCCGTCTCTTTGCCCCATTCAGGACAAGAGGGGTTGTTGCCATAGAAACCTGAGAGTACAGACGAGAGGAAAAGTAGTCCACAAAAATCATCTTTCTTGATCCGTCTTGGTTTCTCTTTAGTATCTTTTCTCTCCGCTCCCCTCAGAGCTGAAATCACACGCTCTAACGCTCGCCATATACTTATATAATCATTTATTTACATTCTTACTTAAAATATTTGTTTATAAATGTGTATATAAATTAAAGTTAATTTCATCTTGTCCTGTCTCTAAGTGGCATTTATACAAGGGTAAGGGGTGTGTGGGACTGAGGTTTCTCATTGCATTACAAAAGCCTACAAAAAGGCAGCACCGAACACTGTTTGAATGTGAGCACGAACTGAACTAGCCTGAGCTTTATGTCTCTATTACTAAAGAAAAAGTACTCGTTATTGGTCCCTATGATGGTCGATACAAGGTACTGTTTGCATGGCTGCCATATAAAGAATTATTAGGACATTTAAATTGCGATGTGAGTAACTAACTTCAGGTTTGGTACATTCACGGTTTGGTGACGTCTGGCTTGGTGCTTATGACTGAGGTACATTCAAATGATTGATCTGTAGTGGATCACTTGTTAGAGCTGTCTGGTGCTATAACAGGGCTTATATCATTATACAGATGCCTGTTGATTTGCTGTTAATGCTACATAGCAGAGGACCATGAGTAAGTGTGGTCTGTAGTGTAAGGTGCTTTTTCCTGCTGGGAAAGTGAAGAACTACTTTGGGATCATAGGAGGAGGAGTTATTCCTGGATTGTCTCTGAACTGCTGGTTGTTAGGCTTCAACATCTATGTCCTTCGCTGCTTCATCTTCACTACCTTTGTTATTACACTTTCTGCGTTCTAACCGTCCGTCTAGCTGTCTGTAGAGTCCGGCAGAGACATCTCGCTGCCAAACACCTCCCGGTAAAGTGGTGGGAAATTATAGGCGGTCTCCGGGTGAACTAATCGAAAAAACTCCAGTTTATCAACGTGGAGGTTACAGATGGACTTCATGACAGGCAGCTTAGACACCATCTGCAGGAGAAGAGATAAACAATGATGTATTTACTATATAGTGACACCAACTGGAATACCTATAATGTAAAGAAGTACCAGCTACTCCTCCTTCTTACCTTGTCCAGTTTCTCATCAGGGGCTCCGCTCTTGTTTAGACTGTGCTGCAGAGCTAGGTAGACTTTCTCCTGAAGTTTCTGAACCTTTTTGCCCTCTGACAGCCAGGGTCGATCTATAACAGATACAAGATACATTTAATGAATATAAATATATAGTTATATATAGTTCATATCATATTTTCATTACTAACTGAAAAAAATTGCATTCATCTGTATCTAGCAACACGTTAATTGGTCCTAGTTTCATTTTATATCACCAGTAGTGGCAAAAAACGGAACTGAATCAATAAAAGGATAGTAGTAACACAGTATGCACAAACACTTTTTTGTGATCATGTAAATATATTATACGGAAAGAGGAATAGGAATATAATTACCAGGAGATAAGAGAACAGTGGCACTAAACAAAGCCATCTCTTCATCCGATAACTGTAGGCGGCAAAGTCCTTTACCAAGCTCGAACACTGCGCTGACCAGATCGTCACACCCTGGGCAAATACAAAAATAAATTCAGTTTAGTAATTTAATGAATAATAATAATATAATATACAGCTTTATTTATAAAACTATTTATTCAAACAAAATCTGATGCAAATGATTTGCTATATTAAAAGTGACGACAAGAATAAAAATGAATGGATTGATTGTAAAAGACTATAGACAAAGTGTAATAAGGGTTCACAGCACTAGATACATTAAAAAATATTATGTATAATTAATATTCTGTTTATGAGATAATCAAAACACATGATTCTACCGTAACTGGAATCAAGCTTTTCTTGACATTTATATTGTTATTATTATTTGCTTTATATTAAGTCACAAACAATATAATAAGAAAATATTCAAACGTGTCATTATATAAGGTCCTCACCAAGTGCTTTGAAGAGCTGTGCGGTGGCAAACTTCCCGTTGAAGAAAATAGTGCTGTTGTTGACGTTGAAGGCTCGGCACATGCGGATCAGGAGCACTTCCAGACAACCTGAAAGGGGAGCCCCAGATAGAGGCAAAGATGTGGAGAGATGGAGGGATAGAGAAAGAAGAGCAGAGAGACAGATAGATAGAGGATGCCCGAGATACTCCCCAACATGCACACAATACACAAACACAATGTAAATAATTTTGATTCAGATTGGGGCACATATATTAGACATTTTTGAACCATGTAAAAATTAACAGGATATCAGGTATATCCGTCAAGTTTTGTTTTTAGTTCAAAGCATTTTTAAAAGGTAAACGCATTGTCAGATATATGGAGTTTATAAAATGTTTTTAAGCCAGTTTAATAAAAATAAAAAAGGAGGTTTTAGGCGGGGGTAGAAGATTGGAGACAAAAGCAGAAGGGAACTTAAGTTAGAAAGAGTCACATTAGTTTACTAAGAACAGTTGATAAGATAAGATTGTACAATAAGCTAATACTCCTCAAGAGTTTGCACTGACCTGCTTTGAGGAGAATAATCTGATCATTCTGGCACAGGTCCATAAAGCCAGCAATGCGCTTGGCAAACTCTACAACATACTGGATAGCATTGGTGATGTGATGTGCGCACTGTTGCCACATCCACTCCGCTGACTGGGTTAGAAACAAAAATATACATTAGTTTTGAGAATCACTGCATCCATCTGCTTACGAAATCACTAATTTAGTGTGAGAAGTTAGGGAGTAGATCTTAAGTACATACCTTGTTTTGAAAACTACGCGTCTCCTCAGGTGTGTATTGCACCCAGGTGAATCTCTTCATGTCCTCAGCACTATATTGACATGTCTCTAAGTGAGACTTTACAATGCTCTGAGTGATACGCTCTGTTAACAGAGGGAAAAATAAGCACACTGATTAGAAATACATTGTTCTTCTATCTCCAGATGATGGCATTGTTGCATTACTTTAATAAGTCTGGTCACTGCACACTTCCTGTACTTCACAAACATACACCCAAATCACACCAGTTACTTACTACCTCTGTTGTAACCATGGAGATATGGTTTGTATATAAAGTACAATTTTCTTGATCAATGTCTTACTATCACAGCATTTGCCTGTCCTTGGTTATGTTTCATATCACCATATCAGTTTGTTTTCTACTTTTTTATATATACATCGTCCTATCTCTTCTCTATTGTACAGTGAAACAGCCAGCTACTTTCAGATATTGATCAACTGTTGATCAACCCTTACCCTTGGCATGAACAATATTTTTTGCAATCAACAAACATTACCCAAGTCAACACAACACTATAAAACATAATTGACATTTCTCACTAAAATGTGAGTTAAGGCATCTCCCACCTACTCATCACTTACCGAGGTCAGCTATTGAGCAGTCGTCTGGCAGATTGTCCAGCAATGCAGTGTGTCCCAGCAGCGAGTGAGAGTGCATGAACTGAATCCCGTTGCTGTCTGGGCCGTCCAGCATCATCTGATGCGGAGAATTCTGATTAGACAGTGATGAGGAAGAGGAAGAAGCGGACGAGGAGTTGGAGGTGTTGCCCGTGCTGGCTCTGCCCCCTCCGCCAAGCAGCTCTAGACTGCAGTACTCGCTGGCCTCTTCAGGGGTTAGAGGCAGGTCAAACAGGTCGGGCAGCGCCGCAATGTCATCGAGATCGCTGAGAGTGGAGCTGGAACCCCCGCTGCTGTATGAGCGACTCAGGCCTTCTTCCCCGTCCTCGCCTGCACTGCCACACACCCCGTCCTCTCGGGATAAGGACAGGCTGGTGGAGCCTGTGCTGGAGCTCTCGCACTCCTGGGACTTCTGGTGCTTCTGTACCTCAGCATACAGACTGTCACGCTGCTTCTTTGACATGCGTCCAAACTTCACCGCTGTTGAGAACACATTTAGGTTTACCAAATCACTCATTGCAGTCCTGGTTAGTTACTATGACAAATGTACATATTATTAATTGTAGTATATTTTTAGTATAATATTATTTATCTTATTTATACTGTTTGTTGTGAGACTCGTATGTTTTATATGAGTTTTTTTATATATTTCCTCATTTCTACACACCTCATTTCAAATATCTTGGTATAAGGATTGTCTGTAGACCCCTGATTACATTTGTGGTGTGTTTTTTCTTACAACAGTTAAAAGTACAATCTGATTTGAACTAAGAAAGAGTTGTATCACTGTAATAATTGTATAATGGTTATTTTTGTGGATTGGTATTTGAGCTATAGTCTCAGTTTAGCAGACAGTTGATCTTAATAGAAGCAGTATTGAGTGTGTTTACCATCTCGGCTCATGCCCAAAGCCAGACACTTCTGGAGGCGGCAGTGCTGGCATCGGTTACGGTTAGTTCGGTCGATGAGACAGTTCCTTTGCCGGGAACAGGAATACATAGCGTTGTTTTGTTGGCTGCGACGGAAGAAACCCTGAAAATACAGAAACAGAAAATGTTAAAAGCCAAGATCAATCTTATTCATCAATCGTAGTCAGGTATTTTTTTGTTCTTACTTTGCAGCCTTCACAAGTGATGACTCCATAGTGGATTCCTGAGGACTTGTCCCCGCAGATTTTACAGGGGATGACCTCAATCTGGGCTGGAAGATATAAAACAAACACCAAGTTCAGAATAATATAATTATAATACTTAAAAGATTTTAGACATCAAGTTCACGGTACCAAGCCTTCATCATTTCTAGTGTAACACATGTAACAGCTGTTTTTCAGCAGTTTAGGTCAATTTTCCAGTTTATTATATCTTTGAATCTTGTCAAAAACAGGGACAATGCTATCTGCAGTGGCCTTGCAAAGGTCACAACTCTTGTATCTTGTCACAGTCAGCCTCCTGATACTCTGTGTACTTATGGCTGCATTATTAGAAAAACTCCAATTGACACTAGACCTCCTGCAGACAGACCTGAAGGGTCCTGTTTAGTTCATTTGGTACTCTGAGCTTCTCAGTGATAGCTGGCACCTTAAACGTGGAACTCATGTGTGTGGTCAGAGTTTGAATAGCAGTTTGTGAAGTCCCCTCCCAAGTAACTGACAAAAAGCCTTTTAGTTTCTAGGTTCTTCTAGTTTCAAACCAGTTTTAAAGTTTGCCCAAGTACTTTTTAGTCTTTGCATTTTGTTTTGAACATAAATATTGTTGTACTTTCCACCAGAGTAAACATTGTACATTAAATAAGATATAACATTGCACAGTGTCATAATGACATATTATACTACAGATGGCCTCATGCCTCTGGACAGACTTCTTCAACACAATCAGGTTGAAAGTTTCTGTTTGTCTGCACCCTGTGCATGGCCCCCACTGGGAGTAAGTACACAGTGTACAAACAGATAGACAATCACATGACGGCTGCACTTATGATATACATACAAATGTTACTTCTTTGTTAACCTGAAAGTTAACAGCTATATCATTATTGATTCATCCTAGACTCAACATTGGTTAACTTATAGTCCTCATTTGTAACATGTGGAAAGTGTAGGGAAAGTGTATGGGATTAAGATGGCATTGTTTCATTTCTTTACAGTTTAATAGAAGAGCCGTCTGTTTCTCCAAAAGCGTTGACTAAAATACTCTGACTCTAACTGATGAGGGCAGCTGCAGGCATGCAATGGAAAAATAGCTCCCTCCCTTCCTGTCTTTCTCTCAGGTTCCCCAGTGCCCCTCCCGCACCTCATGATTATATAACTCTTGTCTGTGAGCATTCCTCACAACACTCATTCAGTAAGCTCACTCTAGCAACACAGAGTCTCCGCCCTCCTCGGAGTTTGGCCTTGCCATTGGCCAAGCGCCGCTCCAAGACTCTCTCCTATTGGCCGACTCGTATGTCACTCGGCTGCTGTAGCCTGTCAGCCCATGTGGACATTCTGTCCTACTGACACACTTTCCCACTGCGGGGGGAGTGGGAGGAGGGAGTCAGGCGCAATCCCGACTCACCGCAGACTAGTTTTAAGGTGGAACGCCTGTAAAACATTTCCCCAAAGGGCTGCATCAGGAAATTGACTGTTACATAACAACAAAAATGATTGAAAGATTATTGTTGACATTCACAAGTTCAGTGAGGCCAGGGAATTTGGACCAACTCTGGATGCTCGAATGGAAACTACTTTGTGTGTAAATGAGTCTTATTTGTTAAGTTACTTTCTTCTCACACTGGCCCTGGCCATGGCCCATGCCCACTCAGAGCAGACAAACCCTCAACTTGAATGTCAGCTATTCTGTGCCGTGCCCCTCTGCTCAAGCTCTGACACTGAGCCCTTGCACCAACCACTTCTATTCTTGTCCTCTGCCGAGTGCCAGAATTACACAGATGCCCAGCCAGCCAGCCCTGTTGCCACAACTACACAAACACAATCCAGATGACCAGGACCAGAAAGAATACATGATGCCTCTCGTGATACTAATAATAACAACACTAATAATACTGTTATGTTACGCAGTTGTGGATCAAAGCTGTCACTATTAAGTTGCTGTCACATGTCTGCTAAAACAACATTTACCTTTAACTCTGAATATCATGTCTCAGTGATCTGACCTTTTCCCCTATAGCTTGCATTACAGGCAAAAATTTCCAACAAATAGTTAAATTCTAGTACCCAATAATCCTGCACACAGCACATATGCACACAGGACATCAATATCATCAACACTGAGTTCAAGACAGTAACAAAAACATCTATATTGTATGCCTATATAGGAGAATGTTTACTGAGCCACATTCAAGGCTTTTCACAAAATTAACCGGTAAAATTTATGGTTAGACAAGAAACATGTGACCCCTCTGCAGTTAAATGTGTAACCTGTTATCTATAGAAAAGTTAAATGTGTAACCTGTTATCTATAGAAAAGCTCATTCAGGAGAGGAAGGGCAGTGTGAAGAGGGTAATCACTGACTTTATGTTTCCAGCAGTTCATTACTTGGTCTTAAAACAAAACAAAGATACAATAACCCTAAAGCGCCCTGATCGATGTGTCATCAAAGTCAGTATGTCAGAAGAGAACAGCTTTGTCCCTCCACATTGTACATAAGGATAAAGTCAGCATTTCACATTATCAGGGAAAAGATATATTATGCAATTGTTGCTCTCCTCCAGCGACAGATTGGTGAGAGCAGGTATATGTGTGATGAAAGTGACTGACAGCTTGATTCCTAGACAAGCTGGAGGCTGCTGTGCTTAGCGCTGGTGGAGCACTTGTTTAGTCATGCCTGCTCTGTTGGGTGTAGCACAAGCCAATTCTCCTCTATCTGTTCAAAGACTGTTAAGTACAGGAACAACACATGCAAGCCATAGGAATGTGCTCTTCACAGATTCAATTAAGATGATTGAATAGCCGCTCATTCTTTGAAACAATTGAAGTTATTTTCACTTCTTTAATTAGATCCATTATGTGCATTGACTGAACATAACCTAATTATTGAACTCTATGAATATCACAAAGAAAAACATGCTGTTGAGACTCGCATGTAACCTGGATGGCCAACTGCCACTGTATTCAAATCAAAGAGCCTTTACTTTAAAAGATGCAAATACCAGGAGAGGCCTGACTGGGGCCCAGCGAGGGTGGATTAGAGAAGGACTAAGGAGTTCATGGGCCTCATGTATAGGGGCTTCTATGGGACAGTCTTGTGATCTCTCTTTATAAAATCCAGCACTAATAGAGAATGTATTTAGTCTTCAGATGTCCTCTGGCGTCTATATCCAAGCTGTAAGAATGACTCATCACCACTGTATTAAAAAACGCAAAGGCAAATGCAGGAATGAAGGCTCAATGTGGGATGAAAATACTTAGACACATTAAATGAAGAATGAACAGTTTGAGTGAATAACCTACACTTACAGAGCCGTGAGCTAAGACCAGGCCTTAGTTTGTTTACATTTGGATATCCTGCCAAAGAGGGTGCCTCCCTCCACCAGAGGCCCCCTGCTCTGCTTTAAAATATTAATTTATTTCCTCCCGCTGACAGGACACTATGAATTTTTGCCAGTAGGGCTAAGAGAGACAGTCTGTGTGCTCATATCACTACATACATTCACGGTTTATCATTATATCACGTGTTAATGATTAAAAATGAATTAGAGGCAATTCATATGTTTTATTATTATTATTATTATTTCAGTTTCCTTTGTCTGTTCATTGAATGTGTAGTGCCACACATTGGCCCTCCAGACTCAACACATGGCACTGCACGTCGATCAGCACGGCGCTTCCCATAGCCGCCCCCGCCCCCCCCTCTTCCCTCCCTCCCTCCCTCCGCTACGAATGCTGTATAATGTTTGGTGACATAACTAGGTCAGTGGAACAGCCAGGTCCGTCTCTCCCTCTCTGCACTCACTTTGTTGGTCATGCTGGCAAAGCCTCGCCACCACATGACAACCACAACACCATCAACTTTCTGCTAAACACCACGCAAAAGCTTTCAATAATGAATGTATTATTACTTTTAGCCAGGTAAAAGTCCAATGAACAACAAAAGATTGTGCTTGTGCAGCCTCAGAGATTACAAAAACGTTAAGCCCCACCAACTGCGATAATGTATGGATTACATAATTTATGTTTTGGTTAACAGCCTCATCTGATGCCCCTCCCCTCCACGTTGCATAACACTATCATGGATCCTCTTGCCAGTTTGAGGGAAGCACGCTCCGGTGACTCTGGTTAGACACATTTCTTCAAAAATATATCCACATTGCAGGTCTGCACATCGGCATAAACACAGCCACATATGTTAATACAGCAGTCTAATAACACGACTGATTGATTAAGAAATGCACATGAGTGAATGCATGTGAAAGTTGACCAAAGAACCCGAGGCTCAGAGCAGCACTAATCCAGTCATGCGGGATTAATACGCACGGCGCACAGGCGGAAAACAGGCGCACGCAAAGCCCCTGTGCGCACACATGTGGTGATTCCAGCCCAGGAGAGAACGCACATGCACGCTCCATACACTCTACGATAAACACCAAGTTCAATGAAATATTGACAAAATCAGTCTAAACATGAAAGACTTACCTCGCATGGTGATATTTCTTCGTTTGTGGTCTCTGGAGAATGACGAGAACTACATGGGGTAGTCGATTGCTGTAGAATAGTGACAATAATAAAAAAAGCGTAGGCTACTGAGCACTAGTGTCACTCAGCTCTGAAGTCCTTAAGGGCACGGGAAAAAACTACCTTCAAAGTGTTGCCCTTCACCGCTCGGTCAAGTCCAAGCGAAATAAAAGAGTACAAAAAGACGCTTCAGCTTGCATGGTAACGCTCGTGGATCCGTTTCGGGCTGGATTTGGGTGAAGTAGTTGTTTCTAAAGGAATAGTCCCACGGTAGTCGAGTGTAGCGCTCAGACCCCCCCTCAGTGCTGTGTCTCTCCACCCGTTCTCCTCCTCAGTCTACCCTGCTAACCTACTTTCTCTAAGCGTGGACACTCACATGATCTCACTGCCGACAGCTCCTCTCGCAGCAGCTCTCGGGAGCGCGCACGGGGGCGAGTTTAAGGTGGCTCACAGAAGAATACAATTCCCTTACACACAGTGAAGCATACTGTTAATTACATTTGGGGGAAAAAACTAAACAAAGTGAAGCCATTTAGTGCGGTTTTACATATAATATTCCAACTATCACATGTCACATCATAAATACTGAAGGTGACGGCATGATACCTTAAAACTGTTTACTCCACTATTTATTCATAGTGTTGACTACACCATAATTACTGCCATGACCAGCTTCTTTTCACTTAATATACCTTAGTTTCAAGTCTTGTGCAAGTCTTTACCCAGATTTATAGCTATATCTTTTTTTACATCATTTAGTTTCCTTCCCACTCGAGCCCTTGTGTCAGTATCTTCATCCCGTAATAATATTATAAATAAAAGTATTTGATTATATTATATTGTATAGATATACTGCTTTGAGTTACTGTTAGGAAGACCGGCAGATCGGTTCAGTGCAGGGAAAGTCATGGCAGCTTTCCCGATTATTTTTCACTTTTATTTTTTTATATATAAATGTAGACTCAATGACCCTCCCAATTGTTTCCGTTGGCCATTATATAATTTGACAATAGTGCACTTCTGCATCACTCACTGCACGAGTTATTTTTTTGGCTAAATCTCCTCGAATATATCAATTATTACTGTACTGCTGTGATCCTGATCTCTGGTTGAATAAATATATTTGTCTGAGTTCTTTGGACAATGAGTGACGGTGGTTGCTGAAGAGTGGGTGGATGTGCAGGTTGAGTGAATGGGGAAGGGGTAGAGGTGGGGGTTGCTGTAGAGGGTGGCCTTATGATGCAATGTTCTGGCAGCGGTGTTATGAAACAGCACCGAGGCAGAGATTACTCAAACTAGGTTAGTGGAGCAGCACACAGCGGCTACACTCAGGCATTCTTTTTCCGTCTACCTCCCCCTTTTCTATTTTTTCCTTGTACAGTCTTTTGTCCCCCCCCCCCCTCTTAATCTCCCACATGACTTTTATTAATACCCACAATTATCTCTACTGTTCAAATGAATCAGTCAAGTTTAGTTTAACTGCTGGCCACTTTATAAGGAATTTAAACATGACATGGCTGGCTGAGTATTAGAACATCTACTGAGATTTCTTTGCACAAAAGAATTGTCATAAAATAGTAGTCATCCAGTATAGGTCTTAGTGGTGTTAAAAATGACATACTAGGTCTTAAGATGATATAATGGCGACAGTAACTCAGATAACCCATGTCAAGGTCTGCACAAAACATTAAACCTTAAAGGTGATGGTTAAAGTGGCCAGTGAGTATATGTTCTATCCCATTCTCCACATCTTTGATTTTCCAGCCGTTTACATATCCTCCCTTCCCTCTCTTCGTCCATAAAGCCCCTCTGTTCTGCGTCTCCCTTGACAACAGCGGTGACACTTTGACCTTAGTTCTTACGTAACCACAGTCGCGCTCAGCTAGATGGAGCAGGGGGAGGAGAAGGCAGAAACATGGCAGACATTTTGTTTTGCCCGACGATAAAGTAAAAGGGAAAAAAAAGGAGGAAGGGAGAAAAAAGTAGCTCCGAGCCAGAGAGGGGATTTTTCTCCCTTTGGACGGTTGCCAATGACAACATAACAGGATGAGGGAACAGATGGGGAGGCCGAGAGACAGGAGGCATACATGTTCTGATGTTTAGATCATAACTTTTCTGACAACAAGCAGTGCTGCAGTCCAATTTATCTCTTTTCTTGAGCAAGCGTAACCAAAGCAACCAATCGTCAATCGTGCACTTTAATAAAAGTTCTGCAGGAATTTCTATCCTTCTTCCATTTTACCCTCTAGGGCTTTGTAGTTGGTCAAAGATACGTACAATTAGCAGACAAAGAGGATCTTAGTGGGATGTACTATATTTAAAATCGTATTAACCCAACAGTTAACAACTGGAAATTAAGATCAAATTGGAAACTCCCAGTCCTAAAGGAAACACTACACTGTAAAATGTAACTGTAAAACTCACTAGTGCCCTAAATGACATTCATTCATTAGCTCTTTAGGTTTATGTTTATTGGGGTCCAGTTTCGACAACATCAATATAATGCACAGTGTAACATACCTGTACTTAACCAACAAATGAAATTTAGAAAAATCATCTAAACAATTGATGTATTTAATCTTGGGCTGAATGAAGACATTTCAGAATAAATGACAGAACTAGGTACAAAAACTGAAACCTTCTAAATGCATTGTTGGGTTTTACACTATAGTATCCACCTAACTGAAATTAAATTGTTCAATTCAAATCAGTGTCCATCCGTTTTGCCGTACTGTTAGCACTGTACGAACTTCTGGATCTGGATCTGGATCATGGCTTCTAATCAAATTTGTGCAAGGACTCAGTCAAACTTACAGCCCATTTATTTTTCCGCCCCTCCATCTGTGTATTTGTCACAGATTTGTAGAAAACAGCATAAGGTTTCTCCTGACTCACATCAAAGCCACTGTAGCCTTGTGACTGTACTGGGTTGAATTTAAAGGCCTGGCTCACATCAAAGGGCCTTTGTGGGGATGAGGGAGAGACTGTAACTGATTGGCTGCACATGGTTCACTCGGGCCCTGTGGCCAATCTGTGCACTTAAACTGCATTCCTTTAGCCCCTCACACTCCATATTACAAAACACACATTCATATCACAGATAAAGCTCCTTCTTTGATTATTGGAGAGTCCATCACTAAACCATGCACCCTCCCGTGTACCATGCCGTGCTAGCCTCTTAGCCTTGAGATTATTTCAGATTGCAGCCATTCATAGATTTGTTAATCTCCTTGTTTTCTCTTGTACTGCGCTCCCGTTAATCTCTGGCTCCCCCTCCCCGCCCGAGGCTCCTGTAATCTGGGACTATGAGCTTTGATGCGTCACTAGGTCAGTGTGTCAGATGGAGTATAAACATCATCTCCTCCAGTCACAATCCAGTCATCCTCCTCCAATCGGCTCCATTTTGCATTAAGGCTGTAAATCACAGCTTTACTTTATATATCGATCCAGTGGACTGACGATACGATACTTGACAATATCTCAAACACTATCACGATATAACGTGATATATTGCAGTGATCAATATATGGATGTAATCTGCCAATTTAACCAAATATTTAGGTAATGACAGTGTATAAGTAAAACTGATCACAAGAAATATTTAACGGTTAAAATGTTTTAAACTGACTTCAGTAAAAAAAGTACATAAAAGGGTGGCGTGTAACAGTAAATATGATATTATCATGATTTTAACACAAAATTAATTTTGCAATAACATGATACAATATTACGATGATATATCGTGGCACCTTATCGCCTCATTCTGTCTGTCTGCTGCTGGATTTGAATTCCTTATACAGTGTTTCTTATTCAGCACATTGTTTGTCTTAGCTCAAGCATTAATCTTGATGATTTTTCACACAAATCTTTATTAAATTTATAAGGAGTGGGCAGTGGGTTGTAAAATGGAGTGCAAGTTTTTTGACAGCACACTCGCAATGGCCTCTTACCATGTGACTGCAAAATAAAAGCCCTATTACTGAAATTTGAGGTACTTTGTAAAATGTAAAAAAAAAACATGATTAGAATAGATTCAACTTTTTGGATTAAATGAACATCACAACTTTCCACAGAAACCCAGACTTCCAGAAGTAATAAACGAAAAATAGCTATTATTTTTCATCAAACCAAGTTACCTTCAAGGTTAATTTAGGAATTCTTTGATCTCTGCATTGGACCCATCCTACCCCTGAGCAGCGCCTCGGAAGTACCTAACACAAAGATTTGCCTATTGTGCATGTTTGAGGTTGGTATGGTAAACTAAGGCTGCATAATTAATTGCAATTCGCAAATTGCATAGGCTGCAATTTCTTATATAATATTCATATAATCATATCTTTGTAAAAGAACTGCTTACCTTGTAGGTTTAACATCTACAAACATGTTCTGAAAGGCTTGGGAATCTTGAGGAAATTAGGTAGTTCTTTCAGGCAAGATTGCAAATCTAATCACAATCAGGAGATATTTTTTCAAAATCATGCAGAAATATTTTATACATGCAGCCATATTATAGCAGTATTAGTTGGAATAATAAAGTGGGAAAATAATTGGAACTCGCAGCCCTATGGTAAACCATTTTCGAAAACCCACTGAGACACAGAGGGAACCTGCACACTCCACACAGAAAGAACTTTCTGAATCCAGGAATTCAAACCCTAGACTCTTGTCACTATCTTGTACAACAACCCAACATTTATTTGATGCTTGTATATTTTTCTATTACAGTCTTTGTGTTTTGCCACAGCATGTAATTACTGCTGACAGACATTGTTATTTCATGACAGCCGGGACGTTGACATAATATTGCTCCACAGCTCAAATCAGAACCGTAGAGCGGCCAAATAAACACCTGTCCTTATACAGTATACATCGAGGGGTATGGAAGCACTCATGGAGGAATGTTTAATGTGGGGCACAATGTTTCCTCCACACATCGTACTAATTAAAACATGTATCCCTTATTTCACAACCAATTCATAGCTCATCACATTGATAAACATTAGTGATTGGAAAAATTGGATTGGATATGATATATATTTTGGCTATATATGTAAATGTGGAATACTACAACCACTACTAATATTTTTTCTACTAGGGATGTACTGTATTGGTCAAAAATAACCTGTTAGGATGAACTTCTAATATGTAGGTTTTAAAACAGAGAAACATTTTTCAGTTTTATCAGTTTTATATTTGATGATGATGAAAAAAACTAAAAAAAACAAACATAAAATCAACCTGAAATGCATCCTTAATAGGTACTTTAACCCCCATGGTCAAGCAATAGTAAGAAATATTTCTCCAAATGTACCCAGAAAGTATCATTGTAAACTGCTGTAAAAGAATCTAGTGATTTTCCAGGTTAAGTGCATAGGAGGTAATGACATAAGGACAACTGTTAAGATCAATGTAGGGTAGATCAATGCGATTAAAACCCGCTTTATACTGTAACCGAGTTAGTAATCTTCTAATCCTATCATGTATAAAGTATTGTTGCCAACGTTGAAGAGTCATTAAGTTTACAGAAAATCCACAGCTGTTCACTATGAAAACCCCATACATTTCAATAAGACAAACAACAGGCTACAACAGAATAATACACACAATGACAGTGATAGCTTAGCCGGTGGCTACTGTTAAAATCAGTGAAGAATGCAGGCCAGGTTCTCTGCTCCTCTCTGTTAGCCTTTTTGGCGTCAAACTCAGTTATGTAAAGTGTCTACAAATAGAAGAGCTGTGTAAAGTCAGGTCTAACCGGCTTATGATAGATAGAGAGATACAACCTTACATCACATTACTGCTCCAAGTCCTTATAATACCCACAGCCATAGAGATAAGTGCTCTGATAATACTCTACTGGTTATGACCTGATTTAGACCCAGTTTAGTCCCACTTTGACTACTGGTGTACACACGCATGTTTGATCACTGTTCTACACACGAGAGATTCATATATGTGCAAATAATTTATATTGTTTTAATAACCTCTTTTTAATTCTTTCTCTTTGTGGTTATGGGAATGTTGGCAAATGTATTCAAATTTAAATGAACAACAATACAATACAAACAACATAAACAATTGGGCCTATGTATTTTGAACCCAAATATCTAAAAAACAACATTGTAATTGGTTGGTGAACCTGATTTTTGTGTATTACAATATTTACCCAGGATTCAAACCACAGTTATGCATGTGAGACATTTAATTGAAGCTCTGGGTGCAAGCACTGTCACTCTCCCGGTTGCCATTCTTGAGTTGGACACTTAATTATTGTAGCCTTGGTTACAATGTCATTAGAGGTGTGCTCTATGCTAACATGACAGTTTTTCCAAGGCTTTATTGTTGCAGTTATGAAAACACAAAGCAAGAATACTTACAATTTACAACGATAGGCCTTAACTACTTAAGAAATGTCCGTTTGTACAGGCTTGCCTTAATCTATACAATAACGCGTGCTTGACGTCACATCTCCCCCACCCATTGACTTATTTTTCTCTCCTTTTATTTACTGCAGGTTGATGTCCACACCTATAGCTCTGTTTGAATAGAGAGATTGGCACAACACATCAACCAATTCCTATTCCCAACATAAGCTGTGTGACTAATCGGCGTCATGTAGCAGTTATTATTTAACACTCGAAAACATAGCCCCTCATCTGCTGGGGCGTGAAAACACCATGATGCAAATGCAAACGCTTACATTTCATGCAAAGATTTGGACCCCGGGTGGAGGTCGTCATGGTAACTGAGCGGCGTTTATTATCTCCGGGTGAATCATTGTGCTCGACCATGTGCGGCTGACCCATTTACAGTGATCAGACAAAAGTGAGATGTTTACATTCAAATAAGGCAAGAGTCGGTCCATCCTTCCTCCCGCACAATTCTCTGGGATATTTTGACCTACATCTTTTGCTGCCTCAGTTGTTATGGTCACTGCTGGACACTTGGTCTTATCTCACAGCTTACCACATCCTTTTATGCAATCCACATTATATAAAAACATCTTAGCTGGTGTGTAGAAATACTAAGGTTTTTCCTGGTTTAGGCCTGGTTTAGGCCTGGTTTGACCGGTTTATGGTTTAGTTCTGATTAGATTTCCTTACGTATACCAAGTTTAGACCTAGCTTTGAACAAGTTTAGACCTGGTTTAGATCTGGTTTAGACACAGATTTTAATCTTGGTTTAGTTCTGATTTAGACCTGGTTTAGATCTGGTTTAGACACAGACTTTAATCTTGGTTTAGTTCTGATTTAGACCTGGTTTATGAAAGAAAAAAAACTGTTGTGTTTTTTGTTTTTCACATTTGTCTTATTTTGCATTTTCACAACAGATTTTGCACAGATTTCTGGCACCTTTTCCCCATGCCACCTGGTCCATGTGACAGTTTCTCACCTTTCACATCCCCTGCTGTTGAAGATATGAAGACCAAGGCTTATTCTACAGCTGAGCTATGCTAATTCAGTCACAGTGCAGCTAAATGTATGAGAGCCAGCCAAAGCAGAGACCTCTAGTGTTGACAGTGTGTTATAACTGGCTGGACTTATGTAATACTTGGAGCATGGTCTTGATTTAGCCTTTGTATGGTTTTTGGTCTGTTATGGAGCAGATAAAGTACATAAAGTAAAAAGGGTGTAGTTTTTAGGTTGAAATGTCTTGAGGTTATATACATGTTAATATACTACACTGTACAAAGTCTGTTTCCTGCACTCTTCACAAAGTATACCATAATCCCATATTGGGATCATCCACATGCAACATTAAGCGTTACATAATCCAGCAAAACAAAAAACCTTGCCAACATTTCTACAATAAATTCTGATGATTAAGCTCTGATGATTCATCAAGTTATTTTTTAACAGAGACAAAGATGGTGTTTTTCAGAGACACTGTGCTGAGAAAGTCTGCATTGCGTCACAGCGGGAGCGGAGGAGTGGAGGGAACGAGAGAAGGAGGGATAGAAGGGGCACCTCGAGGGGAGAGGGGTGTGTCTTCATTGACCTACATACAGCCATGGAAACCCCACCCCACTGCGAACCCACCGCACCCTACCCCAGATTTAGCATACTGTAAAGGGCACTTTCAAACCAGCTGCAGACAGACAGAGGAGGAATAAAGGCAGAATAGGCAGTGGGGGCCATGGTACAGACAAGCAGACATGCAGGGCCGTATGTAGAAATACTGAGGGTCAAATAGAGTTTTGCAGGATGACAAAGGGCTTCACATGTCTGACCAAGCTGTAATATGATGTAATGTTTATCTTGAAATTTTGACTAATTAGGATTTATTTACTTATTAAGTCTATTTTACTTGTTTCACTGACAAAGCTGTCAGTCACTGAAGCAACATCTTCCAGGGGAATAAGATTGATTTAGCTTGAAAGAATATAAATAAATAACTAGTCAGAAACAAGTAAAACTATCTAGGCCTATTAAGTAGCTAAATAAATCTAAACTAAACTCGACTTCTCAAATCAAGATTAATATTCTTAAAGATTAATATTTTATATATCATATATTCCTTTTTACATGGTTTAGAATACACATATGTATAAATTGTACTGATAAAATTTAATCCTGGTTTAAACTGAATGTATTAGAGGTGTTATACACATCTTGTATTCCTTGTCATGAGATTCCTGTAAAATATAGTAGTTTCTGTCTCGAAAGTGTGGTCCCTTATTATGGTCCTGTGTATGAATATAATGTGAACACAGCCATGCAGACGTATCTCTAAATCTATCTAAACCTGGGAAATA
This sequence comes from Philypnodon macrostomus, assembly GCA_036025475.1. Lineage (NCBI taxonomy): Eukaryota > Metazoa > Chordata > Actinopteri > Gobiiformes > Eleotridae > Philypnodon > Philypnodon macrostomus. The sequence goes on from JAVQKC010120758.1 coordinate 64,573, forward strand.
AGTGAAAACACAGCAGCTGCCCAGAGGGGATCTCACATGGATGAATACAACAGACTGCCTCTACAACACTTAATCCTCTCATTTCCTGAGCTATATTACATTTCTTGGCCTTTGTGTTGAGGACAACGTGGATGCAGCGTTTAATAAATGGCTCTGGAAATGCAATGAAAACACAAGCTGTGATTACAAATAGAAATGCTCTACTAAATGTAAAGCCAAAGCATTAAGGTTTTGCTGAGCCATTTCTGTTGTTGTGGTCCTGCTTGACTGCTCTGCTTAGTCCAGCACAGTTAAGTCTGGTTAAAGCCTGGTTTAATTCTGGTTTACATCTCATTATATCGACGAAACAACGATATTACGGAATCACGTTGGTCCGCGTCCGTAGATCCTAGGTGTGAACATGATAACTCAAAAATGAATTGTCAGTTTCACGTTTTACACACAGGTACATATCATAAAGATGCAAAACTCAATTGATTTTGGTACTTCTATAATGAATATTAATTAACTAATTAATTAAGTCTTTATCAACTTATCTACACAGTTACATATCATGAAGACGCTGAACTGGATTGAGATTAATGACAATTCATTCATTAAGTAATTAATGCTCTTAAGCACATTAATTGAGCCATTAATCCTGCTGAACATGAACAAAATCTCATGAATTTTGGCACAGTGATCCGGGCAACTGTATACTTAATGTACATAGGCACATTACAGAGGTCAAATAAAGAATGCCTCTATAGCGCCCCCATGTTTATAACACCTAATTACCCCCCGGCCTTGAACAATATAGTGCCAGTTTCCTCTATAGCACCCCCTATAGACTGAAAGAAGAATGTAGTTTTAGGGAAATTTACTAAATTTGGCAAAAAAACCATCCTTCACAAACATCAAAAAAGACAAATAGACCCTTCCCATGTTTGTCATGGTTTAGGGGTGCGGCCTCTTAATTGCTCGTTAACAATATAAAAACCCTTAGAAATCACACAATGTCTGATTAAGGTGCCTGTTGGTGCCATAGCAGTTGTGGCAGACGTATGGGGGCGTTTCACCGATATGCTGTTGGGTACGACAGCGTAGGCCTAGTTTAGTCCTGGTTTAGTTTTGGTTTAGACGGTTAAGTGCTAGTTTTGCCAGTTTTGACCTGTTGATCCTATTTTAGGATTAAATCCGATGTGTGAACCACTGATTAGTCTTGGTTTGGAAAGAGTTATTACACCTGATTTACACCTTGTTTAAAACTGGGTTAGGGCCCTGGGAAGACAATGAAGTTAATAATCGGAGTAGTTTCCAGGCTTGAATTAACATGAAGCCAAAGCAAGAAGTTTTGTGATGACTTGATATATCCAACTTCCTTTTTCACTATTGCACATCTCCATTAGAGCAGAAGGCATTTGAAATAATGGAACAGACAAAGTATATTGTCATGGTTTAGAGAGAAAAGACTATGATTTTACCTTTGTTAGCTTTTTGTACAAAAGTCTAAACCTGGGTCACTGAAATATTCAATCAAATTTGAAGTAAAACCATGGATGTTCCTCAAGCAAACACTCCCCAGATACACATAATTATAGCAATTAGATCTGCTGCCAGTCTGTTTCCAGAGTAGGATCAACACAATACTTGTTAACATATATTTGTGTGGTTACTCCCACTTGTAATACAATACTTTGCATTACTTTAATCTGATAGCACTGTGTTGAGTGTGTTTGTTAGGTTTCATTATGAATCCCGCTGTATGTTTATCATCAGACCTCTATAGTGTTTGATAAACCTCAGTGGGCCTTGGTTTACGCCCATGCTGTTGACGTATGGTGCACACCTTTACTAGTTACTGAAACTATGAAACCACAGCTTCTCTGTGACAGTCTTAACCACCACTGTCTCATTTGTCATTGTATGTGTGAAATCTATAAATCTATACATACTTACTGTTGTAAAGCCATGAAAGGCAGAACTAAAACAAGAACAAAATTCTCTACATTAAACTCAATCCAAAAATAAACTGCAAAAATAGTACCACTAAAAAGACCCTGGTACCACTAGTGGTTCCTGTACCACAGTTTGAGAAACACTGCTTTACTAGATGATCCATTAATAATAGTAAATATAGGCATGAGCAGCCATTGGTGGTGAATTCAGTCATGATTTCAGGATATGTGTCATCACTTACACAGTTCTGTTAACACATGAACCATCTCTGTCACAAACAAGTGACTCACAAACTGGACAAACAACATACACTACTGAGAGACAAAGGCAGTTCATTTAACAACAACAAAAAGTCCCCTGCTTCTATAATGCAGGCCTTGACCTGTTCTGTTGTGTTTTTCACAAATGCACTCTTTTTCTGAGTAATGATGAGACACTAACCTGGGAGAAACAATTGACCTATTTGAAGGCTGACACACAAGGTTTCAGTTTCAGTTTATTTATCATATGCACATTCAACACAGGGTCAGAAAACGCAATGAAATGCTTTGGATTGGAAGAACCGTTAGACTCGCTAAGATACTCATGAAGTACTAGTAGCATGCAATAATAGTACATGGTGAAAAGTGTGCAAAAAGAGATAAGTGACAATATAATAAACATATAATAAAAAAGTACAATAATGAAAAGAGAAAAATCCAAAGGTGCAGTTGGATTTAAGTAAGGTGTAAGTATTTCACAACTGCACAGTTAAACCATTTCAACTCAAATAAATGAAGTAAACTCCTGTCATCAAAAATAATTTTTTAAAGTCGTTAATTCAAACTGTTTATGTGCATGTAATTCCTTTATTGGAGTTTGAGAAAATAACTTAAATCTTATATTAATATAACTAATATTACCGGTTTTACTAATTATATCGGCGAAACAACGATATTATGGAATCACGTCCGCGTCTGCAGATCCTAGCTGTGAACGCGGTAACTCAAAAACGAATTGCCGGATCAGTTTCAACATTTGCACACAGGTACATACCATAAAGACGCCGAACTGTATCGATTTGGGTGCTTCTTCGATGAATATTAATTAAGTAATTAATTAAT
>JAVQKC010120759.1:0-14642 GCA_036025475.1 Philypnodon macrostomus
TGACACAGTCGGCGCGATAGTGCCCCCATCCTCCAGAAAGTTAAAAATAAACATGATACAGTGGGCGCGATAGCGCCCCCATCCTACACACCTTTCAGTGCACTGAAACAGAGTGCCAAGTACTCTCATCACACTTGTCCTATAGCCCACAAATCTACCGGGGGTCACTTTCGAGCGTGACGGTGGTCGGCAGTGGGTCGTGGAGAGCGAGGGCCGTTCGACGCCGCTTGCGGCTTTAATTAGTCTTACTTTTGGCACATTTTATTATAGCTTATCTGCACTTGTCTATTATCCCTTGGTTTAGACCAGTATTAGATCTAAATTATTTTCTTATTAAAAGTCCTAATTATGCAAAAACATCTACATTTGGAGTTTGTTCTAATGTTGATTCAGCATTCAGGCATGTATGAGTATTTCATTATGTTGAGATAGTCCTCTCCAAGAGCAGATTCAACATGGGATTCACCGATAAGAGATAAAGTAACAAATAGGGTCAAACCACAATGAGCTCCTCCCTGCTCCTGCACTGTCAACACACAGAGAAGAGAATCATTGTTGCCACTCTCATTTAACATGACTGACTGAAAAATGTGCTGTGAGGATGTCAGGGCTTTCTTTAAATCTCAGAAGAAGAAAAAAGTAGTTGTCTTTTTTTTTTTTTTGCAAACCCCCAAAAACCGGCACAAATAGTTTGTCTTGAAACAGGGACAGGTGAGACAGGTCCAATCAGACTATCTGACATCGGGTCCGAGTGGGAGCTCCACAAAACTGCTTGTATTAGATAAATATTGTGTTTGATGTTCAAAATGTAAAATGTATCTAGAACCGACTGAAATGTGCAAAAAACATAATACAGGACCTTTAATGTCAGTTATTAGAATCTAATGAAATGGTACTTTGAAATGCACCTATTTTCTGAGACGGTACTTCATATAAAAACTTTAAGAACCACTGAATAGGCCACATCTCTCCAATGTTTTACCAATTTGGTCAGATACCACTGTTTGTTCTCTTCATTAGTGCCAATTGGAAGCACATTTCTGCAGTCCTTCCTGACCACCAAGTGGCTTTGAGGTTATACATTTAGCTTTGCCGGAGAACAGCACTTTGTGTGTGTTGCTGCTGCCCACTCAGCCACATAATGCCCAGACAAGACTCCCATTTACCTTTTAGCGTGACGTCAGTGAAGTCCTTTTTCTTCAGGCACTTACAGACACAGAGCTGCAGGAGGAGGAGTGGTCCACTGATGGAGAGCTGTTGATGGAGCACTTACGTCTTAATGCCAGCCTCAATTTATGGTGTTAAAGTGTTTGGAAAGTGCCTATATGTTGGATGCATGCACAGAAGCGTACAGCGTGTGATACTGTTCAAATAGCTTATACTAAACAGAGACAAGTGTTCGAGCACAAACTAACTCACTAAATACTAGGCTGTATCTCCAGAGCATCAGGTAAAACCACAATATTACAATCTACATTTCTTAGGCCTCCTTCCATTTGGAGCCTCAAGTGAGTATTAATATCTTGTCTACTTCCCAAAACCAACACATAGGAGTAATGTTACTAAGACTACTTACTGCTGATAGGCTGTATTAGTTGAGTTTTATTTTTTAAGTTAGCCCCAGTTGCCACAAAATCACTGACAGTTGTGTGGTCCTGGTGCAGTGAGTTAAGTGACAGACCAGTATCACCTCTACGGGGTCGCTGTGTGTGTAGGCCTATATACAGTACTATTAAAGAACTCTTTTGAACCCTCCAGGTGCTGCGTTCACGGAACAGACGAGCGACACCGACCACAAGAACCACTTCTTACACCTGCGCCACATCCCTGCGCAGTCTTTTCCTCCGCGCGCCCGCTTTCGCAGAAACCCAAATGCAGAGTCGTTTTCCTGCCCCCATAACGACCACAAGCCGTGCACCCTGCGCTCACAGCACTGCAAGGAGCATGTTGTGAATGCAAGAGCCTCGGCGAAGTGACATCCACAGAGCCACAGTGTAAGTAGTAGAATTTCACCACATCCTTCACTCTGCACAGAAAAGGGCCTCAGCGGGACTATATAGTAACTTTCAGAGCGCTTACGGCCTATTACGCATTGAGAGTTAGGCCTATATATTAGGCTTTATATATATATTATGCTTACGATTATCTGTCAATGATACTGTTCAGTTTATTCAACAGGCCCATAGTTAAAAGTCTAATAAAAGCAGATATTGAGTTTGTATGGTTGAATGTCGCCCTCTGTTGTCGTAAAACTGTACAACATGATCCTCAGCGGCTGTTCAGTTGTATAACCCCTTTCGTTTGTAAACAGAAAGTTCTAATGGAAACAACTGGAGGCAAGACCGTAATGCATTTCCAATGACAAATGCCAACCACTCTTTACATGTAGGTGATGTCAGAGCCTGGGTAGGAAACATTAGTGAATGTACCTCACATGTATGTTTATTTAATGTACACATTAGTAACAGTTTGACTTTTGGCTGGAGGTAAAAGTATTGATTTTGAGTTTTTCCCACAGAGATGTTTCTTCATCATATGTTCAGAATGATTCTGTCCCTCGCCACAAATCCTACTCTTTTGTAAAGTTAACTCATTTTTGCTCCAGTCGCCTCCATTCCGGAATTTTCAACATTCCATATGACAAACAATTTCAAGGGTCTACAGGCCACTTTATTAGGTACATCTTGTAAAGTGGAGAGTGGGCTGTTGCTGCTGTAGCACAAATGCTTCATGAATTCTCATCTTGAGTTTATAGAAGTTCAGAATACACATATACATCAGTAGTATATCTGTGAATCCTGGACATGGTTATTTGTGGAAAATCCAGCGGATCATCAATTACTGGAATAATAAAAATAGTCCTTGCACCGACAACCGCGCCATATAAAGTCACCTAAATCATGCGTCTTCTTTATTCTGATACATAGCTTGAGCTTGTATGTCTTCGGTAAGTAAAATCTACCCCGTGATGTGCCCATTATTAACAATATATCAATATCAATATCTAATGTACACTTATTAGGGACACTAGAGGCATTATGCATATTTTCCTTACTTGATGTTTTTTTTTTTACATCAAATAAACACTAGTTAGACCTGTCTGTACACACGCATGAACTGAAGCTGTATCTCGGAGGTTTCCTAAGAACACTGAATAATCAATACAAAAATAGAGATGCATTAAATGGACTCTGACCCTGTTCTATGATGTGAAGTGGGTCGTCTGTAGTCTGTAGAGGTCAGGGGGAGGGACTAAAGTAAAACTAAATTACTATTGGTCAAAGTGGTGTCCCACAAATTCTGATTTCATGTTGCTGTAGAGGCCAGGGGAAGCTTTAACAATACTTATGGCAGATTACCTACTTTACCTCATAAACCAGGGTCAGATCATTTTTAATTTTTTTTCTAGAAACTTCCGGACTACACCTTTAATGTTGGATTTTTTTCAGTAGTTTTGTTTGTTTACTCCAAAAGTACTGCACCGATTACATTTTCAGGGACGGTCAGAAGTTTGTGATCTGCGTTGGCCTGCTCTCTCCAAGTGATTTCTAGATTATTACTTTATTTATCTGTAGTTCCTTGATTGTAGCACATATATGTACATAGTGGATAACATTATACTTTCTTATATAAATTCTCACGTATGCAGCTGATCTTTATTTTCCACTATTTTATTGATGGCATCAGTCCGGGCAGCAAAGTAAGAATTTAATTGTGCAGGGAAACATGCATCTTACTGTGCATATGACAATAAACACTTTGAATGTTTAATTGTCCCCCGTTTGCTCTCGGAGACCCAGCGTAGACCCCCAGGAACAGCTGAGTGGTGTTCAGTTACTGTGGAAGAATCCAGTGAGTACAAGGAGCCCCTGTTCTCCATCTCTGAGCTTGTGTACACACAGGCTTCTGTTGCACCAGACACTAATGACGTCTTTGATTGTGTTTGGGATCTTAGGCCCGCAGAGTTGAAAGAGGAGCACATTACAACACTCATATTTACAGTATTATCTTCACTACAGACGCAGACTACAGCTATATCACTCATCAGACATGACTATACATGAAGACTCTCATATTTATAGCCGTATATGTTAGTTGCCCACACACACACACCAATACAATTTCCTACACCAGGCTTAATATGAAAATACAGCTTAAATGTGGCTTCAATCTTTCAGTGGATTATTTCCAGACTTTTACATCTCAGCTCTAAAGTTACCTGGTCTGGCTCGACGGTGGAAGACGCCACAGGTCAAGAATGATCAGACCTTGAAATGAGACACGTTCCAAAGTAGTTAATATCTTGCACTTATAGAGCGCCTTTCAAGATACCCAAAGCGTTTTACAATTAAGTCCAGTCACACACGGGTGGTGGTAAAATACTTAGTGTGCCCTGGGACAGAGATGTGGCAGCCACCAAATACCACATTTATACAGAGGCAGTGTGTCTGTCATGTGTCTTGCCCAAGGACACAACCACAGTGGACAGTTTCAAGCTGGATTCGAACCGCCAACCCTCTGGTTATAGGACGACCACTATACCACCGAGTCTGCCTATGAACGTGTGGGATTGTCCAAGTGCGATGGTGGTCAGAAAGGCCACATCTCCATCAGCCTGCCCCATGACGGATGTGGACTGAATGAATAATGGACTCACCAGGTGGAGTCCGTATGTTTCCTGAAACTAAAAATGTATCAGACCCTGTTCTATGATGTAAAGTAGGTAATTATTATTTTACTTTAGTGCCTCCCCCTGGCCTCTACAACAACACCAGATCAGAGTTTGTAGGTTACCACTTTGACCAATAGTAGTCGAGTTTTACTTTAGTCCCTCCCCTGGCCTCTACAGACTACAGACACCCTACTTTACGTCACAGAACTGGGTCAGACAGTCAATTTTGTTTTTTATCAGACTACCCCTTTAAACTAAAATTATCATGGGTGGCACAGGAAAAGCAGCACTCTTGCTTTAAGGTGCTGGTAGTTGTTGTTTTGTGTGGAGTTTTTGTGTGGAGTTTGTATGTTCTCTCCGTGCCTCTCTCCTCTAAGGTCATGTACAATAAACCCCGTCAAAGTTTGTTAACAGAAATACATTTTCAATGGAGAAATTAGAATGTTAGCAAAATATCTCAAATGAAGATGGTTTTGACAAAGTCCCTAGTGTAGGTGATGTCAGAGCCTGGTTAGGGAACATTAGTGAATGTACCTCACGTTGTATGTTTATTGAATGTACACATTAGTAACAATTCCTGACAGTATGTTTAAGAACACAAGATTGTTTTATTGTATGCTCAGAATCTCGCCACAAACACTAATTTTTTATTAAGTGAACTCACGTTTGCCTCCAGTCGCCGCCATTCCTGAACTTTGAACCTTGCATATGACAAACATTTTATAGGGTCTATAGGGTCCCCGTTTGGCCTAGCCTGTCCAGCCGTGATTAACTTCTCTTAGTCTGGTCTCTCGTTGATTGCATTCCACTTGGGTGGGGTTCAACGAGGTATAGTAAACCGATCAAACACAACAAAACACATACCGGCTCGTGATTGGTTTGTCCAAAAAATTGCAGCGAAATGATTCGCTATGAGCAAAGGGACCAGACCCCACCAGGCTAATTGGGGCTGGGACTCCCTTGTGAAGGAGACAGTGGATCTAAATAGACTTCCCTGGTTAAATAATAATAATAATCAATGTAAAAAAACATGAATTGATGCTGCCACCTTTTCCACCAGTTATTACACAAATGTTTGATGAAGTTCACTTGGTTTACCCTTTGACCTCATGTCCCATCTCCTCTGTAGAGTTGTGTACCTGAGCACAGCCGGAGAGGGGAGCGTGTGCTGCTTGACTGACAGACCAGTGATGAGCACAAACAGAGAAGGGTGAAGGGTTAAAGTCAAAGTTCAGACTTCTGTGAAGATGAGGAGCGGTAACCGGAGAACAGAACATCAACATGTGTCTTCAGATAATCAGGCCGTGGCGTTTACTTTTTGGAGTGGCTAGTATTGGTTAAAAGATACCAGCTGTTTTTTAAGTATATGCCTATAGCTGAAAATATGGTTCAAAATGTGTAGTTTTTACATTTGTATATATCAGTTACTATGTCTAAATGAGCCAGATATGTTTAAAAATAGCTGGATAAAGCAAATTGGCTAGCTGACTTTTTGAGAAATTATTTTTAGTTTTCTCTAGAGTTTCGTTTTGATTTTGATGTGTGTTGCATTTTACCCGGTTTGTGTGTGACATCTCTTTTTAACGGGCTTCGTAGCAGAGACAGGTGACGTAAAAAGTACAAAAAGTTGCAATTTCAAAAGACTACCACTAGAGGGCCCCCTGCATCAACATTTATTTAACAACCTGCAGCTCCCGTCCTCTCTTCCTGTATACAGCTCACAGGGGTTTTCACTGGGATAGTCATACTAAATGCACATTTCTTGTTCAGCCAATCATCCAGCTCTCTTTTCAGGTCTGAACGTCTATTTTTCTCAATCATGCATATAAGCGAGTGAGTGAACGTACTGCATCATATCGGCAGGTGGCGCTGCATCTGTGGGAACTTGCGCGGATGTCTCAGCATGAGTCTGCTTCTACTACTCACCAAGCACGATTATGTAATGTTTACTATTATGACACTTCTTGTGCGGGGTCGTCTGCTTTCTTTTCAGCTGTAAGTGACCATTATATCACTGTGAGATTTATACCCGACACGTGCCCGATGCCCATCTTAAACACGTGCCATCACCTCAAACATTCATCTTTTACTCAGTTCTCGGTCTGTCTCCAGTGCCTGCGAGTAACAAACACGGGGTTAACTGAGTTTACACCAGACCACGCCCCCTTGGTCCAGCTGGTGGCAACACTCGTGATGACATCATCTACAGCGGCGGCTATTGGCCCGGAGACGTCCTACACGTGCCCAATCGCCTACCGGCGTGGTGACGCCAGGAGCGTGCAGCTCGTTCAGTTCACTGGAGGGGGCGGGGCCGAGCGGGGACCGACGTCACCGCTAGCTGCAGGAGGCGCTCTGATTGGACAAGAGTGCTGAAAGCGAGCGTCTGTTGCTGAGAGAAAAGAGTGAGGACAAGAACAGTTATTAAGAGGTACTAAAGCCTTTCTGCCCCACACTAAAGCTCACAAACACATCTAAACGCGTACAGACTCGTACTGCGGTCGAATACTACTACAATATTTGTTAAAATATCGAAAATGCACAGAATCCATCAAGCTGTCTTAAAGTTGGGACAAAATAATGATATCCGCATTGTAGCACTTTCTTATGAACCATTTTCTATCTGGAAAGTAGAAGGCTTGATGCATTATCACGGTCTGGTCAGGGATGGCACTTGTGCTGTCAATTATGGTAAACATACTCCTTTGCAGAAAGGGAGGGGGCATTTGTGCCTTTTTATTGGCTCTGTGATGCGCGCTGTCCCGCCTCTAGACCCGCCTACATGCTGTTCCTATGGTTCCCAGGACTCTTATTGGGTACTGTAAAGTTTGGGAAAGTACACCGGTCTAGTTCAGCATCGCGGCTGCTATTGGCTGAACATCCCTGTCAATCAAATGGACATTGCCAATATGCCACGCCTTCTTATCTAGATTAACGAATCTGATTGGCTACTGTACCTGTCAGCCACCTCTGATTGGTCAATTCTGCCAGCTGTTACTGGTTCATTCACCATTTTGTGACTGTAGTGGAAAAGAAGAGCGATAGTTTTTTATATCCTTGTTTGAGTTTGTGAGGGGGAAAGACATGTTTGGCGGAGGGAAAGTAAAGTGTGAATCCTCACTGCACAGCGGTCGAAACCGACAGCAAAGGGATGTTACGAAGAGTTGTGCGAACCTCCTCGACAGAAAATAGGACTATAAATCTTTCCCTGGCGAAAGGACAAGCTGCTTGGTAAGTTGAGACCAAGTTAGCAGAATGTTATAGAGAATAACCAGCAAACATTTTTAATTTCAGAAAAAGCGACTTAGCACGGGCATAGGCTTATTACCGTCCGACGGAGCGGAATGACACCGTCGGGGAGGGGTGTAAGTAACAGCCTAAAAACTTTCTCAAATGTTCTACCGCAGTCCCATCGTCGACGAATGCACATTTCTACCTTCTCGGGGAGGATGAAATGCCTGGGGGTGAAATTGAGCACTTTTCTTGACCTTAGTTTGTCGAGTTTTGCGTCGAGCAGCGACAGCGTAGTAAAACAATCGACCTATTTGCAGCACTGCAGCCTAAATGTTATCGACAGGGCACCGTTACGCTCCGTCGTTACCAAAACACCACTTTTGACACATTTGAAGCGTACTGCACGTCCCCGTATGTGTGTCTTCAGACGATGTCATTATGTGAGCTCTCGTAGTCTGCGTACTACGACTACTACCGCCACTACAACTATCGGCATAGAGCTGCTTACTAGAGCGAGTCAGAAAGACCAAAAGATGCTGTGTTTATTCACAGCTTTTCAAATGTCACGGACGAGTCTTTATCTTTGTTAAAAATCATTGTTAAAGTGATTGCATGTGCGCTATTGGCTTCGTAGTAGATGTTTTATGGTAAACACGGTCGAGTACGGAAGAATCAGGCCTGTCTAGATGGAAAAATTAAACGTCACTTGAAACCGGTTGTTTGTGTTTGTTGCCGAGCCCCGTGCGCATAGCAGACCGGCCGACTGCCTGAAGTCATAATACTCATTTGACATTGTGTAGCGCGGCTCGTAGTACTCGCACACATCGTGCAAAGAAGCCGGGGAAGGATTTGGTGTTTTCTCGGCTTTCCCCCTCACTGACACTCCACTTTGTGCAGCGCAGTCCCGCAATCACTGCCACGGCACCCCCGACATCTCTGACTGGGCAGTTTAAAAGTGTTTGGTCATACCTGTGTCCTGGGCTGTTATAAAGCCATAAGTAATCAGATGATTGTTTGAGACATTTTTGTATTTTGCAGAACACAACATGGCACACATTGGTTAAATCTTCATTATTGCACTTGTGTACACCAAAGACAAATCCCTGAAGATGTAGGCATCTCGTGGAGCAGTTGGTCATTGATGTGGCATTGGCAGTTCTGTCATTGGGTCCAAAACAAGAACAGTCACCTCTCCTCTGCCACAGCTCTGATCAATATGTGACAGAAGGCACGCATTTCAAGTCTCTCCGTTAGTCTTTTATAGGTGTAATATGTACAGTTATTATGCCAATGACTAGACAACTGCCAGTATTTTTAATACGTCACAATGGATGCTCTCCACAAGCGCTCTCACACACACTTCACAGCTCGCCCTGTCGATACAGCTAAAACACTCTTAACCGAATGTTTTTCTCTTCTGGGTTCATGTTGTCTATGCGATGAAGTCTCACTCACTCATGAAACAATTATCTTAGTATGAGCATGTTCTTTTTGCTGTTTATGCATGTTTGTTTTCCCCGGTGACCCAGATAAGGGCAAAATCACCCTACCATGTTTCCATGAGTAAACATGGTCCACAGTAGGCTTCAGCATGACAACCACACCACTGTGCCCTTCTGTTGTTCAGTCCATCCTTCCCCCTCACTGCAGCCCTGCGCCCATACAGACACCCATAAAATCTTTGAGAAAGGGATGTGCTGTGTTCAATGTATACACTGGTTCTGTCACGTATACACAGAACCCAGAGACACTTGTGTCATAAGAAATGTCCCGTGTCTCCCAGTCACAAACATTCGGTGCCGTGCCGGGGCATGGGCTGGAACCTTCTGGATTCCCTAAAACTGAATGAACAAAATGACACAGAAGTGGTGGTTTATAATGGTTACGTAGACCTGTATTTATTGCATTATAACTTCGGTTGACATTGATACTCGAACCAATAGTTGGCCCATATGCATTGTCATTCAACGCGGTCAGGCGATACACTTATGTAATATAGTTGTAGAAATGAATCGCATAAAAACACACTTGAATTGTTTTGTGTTTTCAGAGTGAAGATATTTTATGGAGGTGATGTCTGCATAAAGACATAGAGATCTGTAGGAGATTTTCACAGGGCTTGCATGAGCGCACTGTGAATGCTTAGAGTGTTCAGTCTGTGTGTGTAAAGTTTGATGTTGCTATGCTGTGAATGACTGTTATGTTGTGTGTTTCGGTGTATTTAAACGGTAGAACAAGCCTGTTTTTGCTACTGAAGGAGACCGGTTCAATGGCTTTGAAATGATAGTTGCAGATTATGTGACGCTTCAGGAGACAGTTGCTGGAAGGTGGCGACAATGTACGTCTCAATCATGACTAAACCCCTCTCTTCATCTGCTGTTAGCCGACAACACATTTATTAACTAATTTTACATAACAATTTTTGCAGTTCTCACTACCTGTAATGGACGTTTGAGCTCATTGTATCTGGCCTGATTTTTTTTCCTCCAGCGATAAAAGGGGGAGTATGTTCGAGAATGAATTGGAATTGTTTGATCTTTTGCACTATAGAACGCACTGCAGTTTGACATGCAATAGGAAGAGATTGTGTTTTAGTTCATTATGAGAGAGTAGGAGTGGGTGATATGGTAAAAATATAAAATCATATAATTTTTAAGCCAAGATCACAATTTCGATTTTAGTGAACTTTGTATTTCTAGTTTTTTGACTACTGCTATCAGTGTTAATTAACTGTACATCCAATCCAATGTTCATCATAATACTATTTATTATTATTTATTTTTTTATTAAGATGAACCCTGGCATTGTTCCAGTAAAAATGACAAGCAGCGCATAAAAGAATGCACTATATCACAATTCAATGATCTTCCCAGGTTAGCAGATTGTCATCACAATTTGGTATTTTATCGGTATATCGCCCACCCCTATGAGAGAGTATTATTATTATTATTATTTTTTTTTTTTTTAAGGAATGCGATTTTCTTGTTGATTCTAAAAATGCACTTGCATACTACAACTACACACATAGTTCCTCACAGGGTTATCAGAGCCTGCAGCCTGTTTGGAGGCCTTAAGCGTAACACATTTTTCCAGGCTAAGATCAGATCCTTGAGTCATTTAGTCAGCCTTTAGTGGCTTGACTCCTTCCTGTCTTTTTTTATTGCAAAACAGTAATAAAAAAAATGTCCGCACACTGGTCAAGGACTGGTATGTAGAACATTCCAGAGACTCTTCTGTAGAAAGATTGTACCCTGCAGTTACGTTGTAACAAAGAATTGCCATTGATTACTTTGGTACATTGTGGTGTATTAATTGAGCTGGTGAGTCTGGAGTCACAATGACATATTTTTAGTAGTTGTTAGTTGGTAGTGACAAAAAGGTCTGGCAAGGACGAGTGAGAAGGCCAGCGAGTGTGAGACGGCTGTGGAAATTCCCAAAGAGTACACACTACGCACAGACGATCTGAGGAAACAGCCACACTCTTGTACTGTGCTGTCTCTCTTGTGCATGTCTGGGATGACCTCAGCAGGCCCGATTCCTTGTCTGATGAAAGTCGATTTAGATGCAGCTATGTTGTGCGTTCCCCAGCTAAAAACTCAGTATGAGGTCTGTGCTACGTAGCGTGAGAAAAGTACCCGGCCGCATGTTGAATACAGCACTTAGACTGGGTTGCTTGTGTAGGTCGGCAAAAAGAGAAAACACTTTGCTAAGAAGTGAGGTCGTAATAAACTGTGAGAATGGGACGATAGTCAGCTGTTTTTCATCGTCTGTATGTGGTATGTAGCAGATATACACGTTTAGAAGGAAAATCTGTCTTCAGTTTTTATGCTTACAGATATATCGGCCCAACGTGTCGGTATCAGCCTGTACGGATGGCTGATGTTGACCTGTTAATTTCTATAGGTTTAGAAACAGTCAAGTCTTTGGGTGAGATTTAGTATGTAAAACTCATATTTATGGATTAATAAATACATTTAAGGAACATGTTTACAGAATATCAGTATCGGAATCAGTATCGGAATGAGTATTGGAATCAGTATCGGCCAAATTGCCAATTAAAATATTGGCATCGGTATCGGCCAAGAGATTACATATCGGCGCATCACTATTACAGACCTATACATCTGTCTTTTTTATTAGGTAGACCCTGTAGCCTACATAGGAGCTGGTACCTAATCAAGTGGCACCCAATGATATGTCCTGCTGCTGAAACATGCCTGCTTCATGTTTGGTGTCCTTGTGCATTCATAGATCTTCCGCAGACCTTGATCTGAAGATCTGTTACCTGGTTAATAAAGAAATAATAAACCAATTCTGACCTCTGTCATCAGAAAGATATTTTTGCCCACAGAGCAGCTACTCGCTGTATATTTTATATTTTCAACCCATTGTATGTAAACTGGTTGGTTGTATGTGGAAATCCCAGTAGATCAATACAATTACAATGCAAGAATGAACTCAAATTAGAAAATTGAATACATCAGACCGTATCTACAATCAACTGACAACATTTTTATTTTATTTACTATATTCTGCCAAGAAAGTACAACTCTTTCTAAAAATAAAATATGAAATGATATTCTTTGATCTAGAGCAGACCTGGGCAATGTGCGGCCCGGCGGCCACATGCGGCTCTTGACCATTCCATGTCTGGCCCACTGAAGGCTTGGTTAAACAATAATCATACATATCATAGGAATTGTACTGTGTAATGACTCATTTTTAGGACATTTATATGCACAGCCTCTGTGCCTCACGTCACTGATGGCAACATGGCAATGCATTAGTTTCCCATGTCAATGTATGGACAATAAACTAGACTTGCCTTTCCATACTGCATTTATTAACTGTATAGTGAACTCTAACATCATTTGTGTAGTAGTTTGGAGGCTCATCTTGATCTCATCTCTCAGTTTTTGGCCCTCCACAACAGTCCCCGGTCCCAATGTGGCCCTTGGGAAAAAATAATTGCCCACCCCTGCCATAGGGGGTGTTGGCTGGAGCTTATTTGAGCAACTATGGGCCTGAGGTGGTATACACATTTGACAAAGGGTTGTTAGATTCACCAGTTTACCTATCCCTTGTGTGGCCTTCGGGCACAGATGCCAGTAAATTTCATGGCAAAAACATATATATTTTTCTCTTTGTAAAAACTCCAAACAGGCCAATTTGACCCAAAGGCAACACAAGGGCTAAACAAGCATGTCAGAAAGAACCCACAGAAACATGGGGAGGACACGCTAACTCCATCCAAAAATCACAGGGTTTAACTTTGGTCATTTAGATTTTTTATTTCACCTTTACATGTCTTTGGACAGTAGAAAAAGCCAAAGAAAGCACTAACAGTGAAATCTATGCATAAGCAGGCATCTTAAATTGCTAATGGGAACTTTTACTGGACTGTGATATTGTGCCCTTGACTGCATCATAAATAATAGATAACCCATATATTAGAAAATGCAAGGATAGTGTTGAATTGCAGTGGATGCTTTTCTCAGCACAACACCGGTGTCCGTTTGATGCATTGTCAGTGGTCAGTGTCCTCTAAATGCTCCACTATTCACGTCAGTCAGGCCTGGCATAAGTTCATTAGCAGCATATGGACTTTATTATGAGTCTCTTTGTTGTGGTGCAGTTGTAGGACAATGGATGCAAATGTGTTTTTGTGTTTGAGAGGTCCAGATGAGTGATGGGGCAAGTCAGTACCTTTTACATAGGGAGTGTACCCAGCTTCATTAAGACATCGAACTGAAGAGATAATGCATTTATGTTTCCTTGGACATTTCCAAGACATAGCAAGGGCAATACCATGATTTCTCCAACCACCACCAAGCAATCCAATCACACTATCATACAAACATAGGCTAGATGAGTAACACATCTTGCCCTAACAATAGTATGCACTGGTTGGAGCAGGAATTGCCAACTGCCAACCCTTTAGTTAGTGGAAGACCACACCTATGAGCTTTCTAAACACCATCAAGAAATTCACAAATGACACAAACACATACATACATCTTGCCCAAGAGTACAATGGTAGTATGCACTGGTTGGAGTAGTAATTGCACTGCCAACCCTCCTGTAAGTGGACACGTTTCTCTATCAACTAAGCTACAGCTGCTTTATTGAATGTCACTGAGAGTCCTGTCTGTTCCTGCCTCTCCTTGCCTGACTGTGTGTATCACTACAGCACACTTACACCTGCCCAGAACACACAGACAGACACACACACACAGACACACACAGACACACACACAGAGACACAAACTACCAAAATCATCCCCTCTTTGGCGGAGGTAATAACTACGTTATTCTAAAGAGCTTGAAGCTAAGTTACAGTTAGCTTAAGTAAACACTAGTTAAACACGTCAAATAGACTAGATTATCTCATGTTTGTAAATGCATTTTCTCTTTTCAGACTGCTCCTGCTTTAGTCCCAACTACACAGAATTTGAAGAATTTTGGCCAGTTTTTTGGACGATGGAGGCGATCTGGCTGTATCAGTTCAGGTTGATTGTGATCGGGGACTCGACGGTGGGGAAGTCGTGCCTGATTCGGCGGTTCACGGAGGGACGGTTCGCCCAAGTCTCGGACCCCACGGTGGGAGTAGACTTCTTCTCCAGACTGGTGGAGATCGAACCAGGCAAGAGAATCAAACTACAAATATGGGACACCGCGGGACAGGAACGCTTCAGGTAAACGGGTGGGGGAACAGGGGGATCCAGGTGAAAGGGTGGGG
>JAVQKC010120773.1:0-14665 GCA_036025475.1 Philypnodon macrostomus
CTATTACTCCAAGTATGTGGAGACTATTACTCCAAGTATGTGGAGACTATTACTCCAAGTATGTGGAGACTATTACTCCAAGTATGTGGAGACTATTACTCAAAGTATGTGGAGACTATTACTCCAAGTATGTGGAGACTATTATTCAAGTAACCCCTAACCCTAGCCCTACTATAGGAGAGGATTTCAACAAAGCCTTTCAACACAAACTTTTACTTTCAGTATCATTGTAGAATATACAGACAGT
The DNA here is from genome assembly GCA_036025475.1 of Philypnodon macrostomus. Lineage (NCBI taxonomy): Eukaryota > Metazoa > Chordata > Actinopteri > Gobiiformes > Eleotridae > Philypnodon > Philypnodon macrostomus. The sequence continues at coordinate 248 of JAVQKC010120773.1, forward strand.
TACTACATGTCTTAATAAAGTAGGTTAGGTAATAATGAAAAAAAAAAGCCCAGATTATACAATGTTGTCCAGAATAGTAGACCTGAGTGCATGCATGATGTACGTATGGGGAACTTCTGCTATAGGAGCTCAATACACTTTTGTTTCTTTGGCAGATATTTTTTTTTCACTATTCAAATTAGAGATGATATCATGAAATGGTGTGTTCAAGATAGAGAGTAAAGTAAATAGTGTTTAAAGGTTAGGATCAGATAGATAATGTTTTTTGCTATATATTATTATTTGTATTGTCTTTTATTTACATACAATTGTTCACTTATCTGTGTAGCAATGGTTGTTTTTATATGGCCTTTAGAGGTCAAATTTAACCATGACCTTGATCACATCAAATCCATCTTCATGCATAATTAGTTTGTGAACACAGAAGCCAGTTCACACATAACAGTTTAGCTTGGTAACAAACGAAACATATATATGTCCAATCTACTGTATGTTGACTTATAGGAAAAATATGACAGTGGGGCCTTATGACTCATTCATTCCCAAACTGTCAACAATAGAGGTTCAGCTTCTACAGACTAACAACACAAAATACATAGTACTGATCTGTTAGCACACAGCAGCTGCACAAATATATGTCCAGGTGATGATGGAAAATAAACAGACATTACTAGTTAATTAGTATTTTATGTTGGGATTTTACTAGAATTTGTTTGTTGGTAGGTTAACAAAACAACTGAAAAGTCATTGTTTAGGGAAAGAAATGGGCGGCAGTGGTGCAGTGGGTAGGCGCTCGCCCTTCAACCAGAAGGGCGGTGGTTCAAGTCCCTGTCCAAGCACACACTGTTGTTGTGTCCCTGGGCAAGACACTTAACCCACATTGCCTATGGCCAGGTTGCCATTGTAAATGAGAATTGGTTCTCAATTGGTTTACCTGGTTAAATAAAAAAGAAATGGTAAATTTTTGGGGTGGATCCACAGTTTCAATCGATTTCATTCCAATTTTAATTTTTTCATTGTGACATGTAAGGGCTTTGGATGGAGCATTGTCTCCTGAGGTCTGAGCACTTTATCATTGTAAGAGCTACAGGATTTCCATTGTTATGTAGATGCTTCACTCAATTAGAAGTTATTGTCAAGAAAGGGTGACCACAAAGCCACAGTAGTTTCACATATCACATCACATTTAACATAATATATCAGTAGGTAAACTTAGAAAAGCTTGGAAGAGACTACATTTAATTTAATTCAGTTCTTTTGTGAGCCAGGCCGGCGGTAACAAAAACCATTTTGCTTTATCTTTCAGTACCAGCTGACAAAGACATTAATTTTCCATTTAGAGTGTGACATGGGTGTATCGTCTTTGGCCTGTTCTTTCCTTGTTCAGATTACTGAAGCATGGACTTTCATTACCAAACAGACTGATAAATTCAGACCTGCCACTGAGGAAGACGCCAGGGTTACGAATTTTGATTATTTGGGAAAAATTGTACGCTCTTTTTTTTGGATATATGAACACCAGGAAAAGAAATGTGTTTGTAGATTTTGTCCAAATAATGCTTTAGAAATTCATGAGAAATTCACATAATAACCCAATAAGATGGCTTTGGTCTTTCAGTGGGCGGGACCAGTTTCAATAACCATTTATGATCTTCCTTCGTAGCTATTTGTAATTAATTAGTTATTAATCATTATTTAATAAGTTATATACCATTTAATGTTTGTGAGCTTTTAATTCACAACAGAACACTACTGCACACTAATACAAAAGAAAAGCTCTAAGTATTTTTTATAACCGGTATGGGGACATCTACATACCATTGTGCGTGATTTAAGCGTGCCTCAGCAAGCTCACCTGAATACTGCTGATGTGTTTGCTGCATGTTCGTCACATAAGGTGTGGCATCATGCATGAATAAAACCATGCCTCATTGAACCTTTGTGAAGCCAATAACAGAAATGTATCCATGTACTTTAGGATGTGCCCTGGTTTCTTCTCTGGACCAGTGTAGTGACCTCCAGGATGAACTGGTCTGGACTGGAGAGTCTGCTGAGTGGGGTTAATAAGTACTCCACAGCGTTCGGCCGGATCTGGCTATCCATGGTGTTTGTGTTCAGAGTCATGGTGTTTGTGGTGGCAGCTCAGAGAGTCTGGGGTGATGAGAGCAAGGACTTTGTGTGCAATACTCGACAGGTGAGATATACAATATTTGAAAGATGCAGTTTCTTCATATTACTGTGTTACACCTACTACTCCCAATACTACTGGTTCAACTTAGGATGGATATATATATATATATATATATATGTATATATACACACACACACAAACAATTTTATATAGAGCCACTAATAATGGAAGGTTGGTGGTTCAATTGGTTCAACCCTCCCCAAACTAGTTCATACTAGTGACTCTCTGCCCCAGAGCAGCTATGAATACAGAGGTTAGTGTGTGATTGTGAATATTAGAATCACTTGTGCTTTGGGTACATTGTAAAACACTATACATTTTTTTTTACAACTAAGCTAATACTTTTTTGTGTTTCACTCCAGAAAATGTCTGAAAAAGATCTGAACATTTACTTTTCACTTTGACAATTTGATAAATGTGTCCTGCCAAAATGTAATTTCATGGTCGACTACAAAACCCTGATTAGTCTTATTTTTCGTCTTGTTTTCCAGCCTGGTTGCACCAACGTCTGCTACAACTACATCTTCCCCATCTCCCACATCCACCTGTGGGCCTTGCAGCTGATCTTTGTCACCTGCCCGTCGCTCATGGTCATCGCTCACGTCAAATTCAGAGAAGGAAAGGATGAGAAGTACACAGCAGAACACCACGGCTCACACCTGTATGCTAACCCAGGGAAGAAGAGAGGTGGACTGTGGTGGACCTATCTGCTCAGTCTGATCTTCAAAGCTGGATTTGACATGTCATTTCTCTATATCCTCTACCGGATATACCATGGATATGACCTGCCCAGGTAATTTTGACACCTAAAGGCAAAACATCACATTTAGTATTTGTTCTTAAAATCAGGCATCGTATTTAATGAAGGAAAGTAACATCTCAAAATATATCAACATTTTACAATGACTTCAGCCCACCAACAGCCCAGTTCCTCTGCATATTTCAAGTGGAATTTCAACTGCAGAATAGCTGTGTTTTGGCAGATTTTTATTTATTTTCCAGTATTTATTTTCTAGTGTAGCAGTGGCTGAAAAAAGTTTCTGAATCGGCTTATTGGCTGCTGACACTTGTTAGCAAACATCAGACACACATTGTACATTGTTATTCACGCCTGTCAAATCTGCCCTCAATTACCGGTATATGTTTTGTCTTTTAGGCTCTCCAAGTGCACCCTGGACCCATGCCCAAACACAGTAGACTGCTTCATCAGCCGCCCCACAGAGAAGAAGATCTTCATGTTGTTTATGGTGGTGTCCAGCGCTGTGTGTATCTTCATGTGTTTCTGTGAGATGTTTTATTTGATCGGAAAACGCATCAGCAAACTGCTGAAGATCCGCCATGACCCCCCTCAGTACCAGTACAGAAAGACTGACCCGACAATGGACAGCCAGCTGAGCCTAAACAAGGGGGAGAAGATCCGAGAGGGCTGCACCACGACAACACTATAGGAATAATATACTTTACAGGAAGCTCACAGACTCATAAATGCTGGATCTTGTGTTGAACAAGACTAAACATTCCTGCCTGCAAGACTTTTCTATGGAAAATAGATTTGCTGGTATTTTATATTTAATGTCACTATAGCTAAGTTTAGCTGAATACAAATCAGGGATTTATTTCAGTGAGACAGATGGGTGGGGCCTGTGTCTGTCTTTTTATAAAGTTGACTCTTTATTGTTATTTTGTACATAACAGCACTTCTATACCACTAAGACACAGTGACACGTTTAGTTCTTCTGTTATACTCAAATAGGGCCAAGCTGAAGTGCAGCATTCTAAGGGGAAATGTTAAAAGAATAAATAAATGCTAAATGAAAACAAGACTGTATATAATTTAGATTTTACAGTTGCTTGCTTTATCTGATCAGTAAAGCCTATGACTGATGTGAACTGATTCTGTCCATCCAGATACGACCTCTTCACAGTCACAAAGTGTTTAGTTTTATAACAAAAAGCAACTATATTTAGCTAGTTTTACATGATTATTCTAAACCTTGAAAAAGAAAGTAATACATAAAGAAGAGAGTATATTGTACCAATAAAGTAAATAGTATAGGCTAAACCCCCTGGCACATTTTTATTTCTACCTTGGATAAAACGTTGAAAAGGTCGTTGATAATAAAATAGGCCTCTGAGACTAGACTTGTACTAGTTTTGTTTGATCACTAGGTGGTGCTGTTCGTTTGTTTAACTATTTTTATGAGGTTGAGAATGTACTTTTTTAACCCCCAAGTGGATACTCGAGGAAGTAAATTGTACTGTGTGTTTGGACATGCGCACTGTGGATTAACCACAGAGCTGTGTCTTTCATTGAGCTGAATACTCTTTAGCACTTACTTCGCTTAGGAGGATAATGACTTCGTCACTTTTACGGTTTTTTATACTAGGTGGCATTTTAATAATAGTATTAATTGTATATAATAATAATATCTGCTTAACTGCTAATTGCAGTCCATTATACACACCGTCCACCAGATGGCGACAAATACCAAGAAGTTAACCAAGGCCATCAAAAATAATAGGCTTCTAGTCAAAGATCCAACCTTTATGCGGCCATATGGGCGACTATGGCTCTTCGACCTGGGCTACATGAATGATTAGGATGTTTTCTTTTACTTCTACTCATGTCCAATATTTCTGCATGACTAGTAGCCTATAGATGCACCTGTTGATATGGAGTACTCATTAGAAAAGTCCACATATACACACTGAAATGATGTTTGATTGGCAGATTGATTAAAAAACAATTATCATTTTTATAGGCCTCAGTGATTCTGAATAAGCTTCTGTTGGTTTAACTGGTGTGTTTCATATCCTTGAGGGGCCATACACCTACCCTACAGTGGTTTGTGGATTGTGTGTGTGTATCAGATCACACAACAACAGTCAGACAGAGGGGATTGAACATTTATTACCCTTATTAAAAGTTACAATAAAACCATTAACATCTTCAAACGATAGCAAAATAAAAAGAACCAAAAATATTGGCCAAACATATTTACAGAGACAGTTCGCAGATAAAAAGCTCACATTTTTTGTACACAATCCCAACCCCTGCATCATAAACTCTGAAATGTGAACACTGCAATAGTCAAGAAGCTCGATGTGGTTTTAGCCAGAAAATGCACAAAGACATAGCTCTTTTCCAACTCCCCTCCTCTGTTTTTCTCTTTTCTATACATGACAAAATACTTGGAATTTGGGGGTAAAACATAGGAATGTAGAATTCTAAAAATGAATAAGATCATTTGAAAGGTTTATGTGTCCATATAACAGTCATTCTGAGTGAGATGGTCTGTCCCACTCCTTAAGAGTGACAAAGAAAATATAATGTTATAGGGCAGCCACGCTGTTAAAGGATGCTTCTCCGTGAACTGGGAAAATAAGTCAGTATTCCTGATTAGCTCCACATCCAATCAATTACCTTTGCCACACGCCAGTCCCTGTGTGTACCATGAGGGGGCGACGCAAGTCAACACTTTAATCATGAGAGGGCCCGGTGAGATCCGCCTGTCAAAGAACTAATAAAAGGCAGTGAACTGGTGGTTGAATCAGCAAACGTGATAAATCCTTTTGTCTTCTTTTGTCGTTTTGTTTAGAACTTTAAGGACGTGGCACTAGTCTCTCATATATATATTTATATATTTTATCTTGGAAAATCAGTTCAGGTGCAGTAGTGTGCGGTCACTCTGCCTTGGCCTCAGGCTCAGCTGCAGGTGTCGTTTCAGCGGGGGCTTCCTCGGCCGGGGCGACCTCTGTGGGAGGGGCCTCCTCTGCGGGCTTGGCCTCTGCCTCGGGGGCTGCCTCAGCAGCTGCCTCTCCCTCTTTGGCCTCGGTGGCCGGCGTCTCCTCTTTGGTTTCTTTGGCCGTGTGGCCGTTCTCCTCGGGCTTGTCTTCGGTCGTGGGAGAAGTGGCCTCCTCTTTGCCCTCCTCGCTGCCCTTCTTGCTCTTCTTGAGGGAGATGCCCTTGAACTTGAAGGAATTCTTCAGAGAGAACTTCTTCTTCTTCTTGCCCTCTTTGGCAGCCTCCCCCTCTGCCTTGGCCTCCCCCTCAGCAGCAGGAGCAGGTTCGATGGCGTCCCCTGCTCCAGCCTCTCCTTCCTTGGTGGGCTCGGCTGTGCCGTTCCCGTCGGCTGCAGCAGCATCTCCGTCAGGCTTAGCTGTTACATCTCCATTTGTTTTCACATGGCCGTTCTCCTGTAGAGAATTAACAATGATTTTAAAAAACATTAGCAGTGGGTTCAAACAACACAGCTGCAATTAACAACCTCTGAGCAACTACACAGATGGCTTTATACACAATTAAAATAAATCCAAAAATTGCCCAGCGTGTGAACAACTTGCATTAGCCCATTTACATTGATCGTTAATCCATGCCATGCAGAACAGGCTGTGCTGGGCGCTCAGACAGCGGTTCACAGAGTGATTCAACAGCTGTTCGCACTGCTCTGGTCATACACACGGGGGCAGTAGTGCCACATCTGAGTGTCAACACAGTCAGTCAGCAAGTTAGGAACAAAGGAATCTCCGAGAAACCTGGCTCCTGCTGAAGCTCCACAGCCTCCGTCTGCTCCGAGTCCAGTCTGGACACAATAAGTCAATCTGAACTGATTATAGTCACTATTCAATCAAAGTGAGCCTCAATTCTCGATCAGGGGCATATTTCAATATAATAGAGACAGATGTGTGAACTATTGACCATACAATAATATCCATTCTACACCACCAGTGGTCAATATACGTTTCTGTATAATCTGAACATGATTGTTTCAACTATGTAATGGTTCACGGAGCTGGGCTCAATCTGGTTTCAACTGGTGCCTGTTCGCGCTTTGTTTGGAACTCCAAAATGCGCCTCCAGCAGAGCACATTTGCATCCTTTGCCTTTGCAAACGCCCGCATCTTTTGTTCGACGTGCGAACGACTAGGTGACTGAATACAGCCAACTCATGAGAGAAAACCTTCTCCAAACAACCTTCACGAGCAAAATACATCGTCCTTGGGTTAGATTTACGAGTTGAATGTCCCCACCGGGGACACAAATTAACAAAGCGAAGCTGTGTGGGCAGAGCATGGCTGTTATGTGGGGCTTACCATCGTCGCACTGTTCAAACTATATCATCATTTTCCATTACCCTCGTCGACTAAACCCGTGTCAAAATGTTGACTTCGATCAGTCTTAAGGAGCTAACCTATCTCGAGCTCAATGGTAGCACCTCTGGGTGGCACCATGCATGCAGTGGGCGCCATGTGGCTGCGCGCTGAAGAGACACATCAGGGCGGATAAACTCACCTGGCCGTTGGCTTTGGCAGCAGCTGGATCAGCAACAGCTTTCCCATCGACAGCTACGCCACCCCTGGACAACTGGGCTCCCATTTTCCTTTAGATTTATTAACTAAAAATAAAATCTAAAAACAAAAACCCCTCAAAGAGTTTAGAGTTTTAAAAATCCAGTTCTGGGATGGGTGCAGATGCCAGTAAGTGAAAAATCCCACCGGTTCCTGAGTTTATTTAGAGAGTGAGAGCAGATCCCTTCTGTGTGCGGACCCCACGGCGGCTGAGCTCACATTAAAGGATGTCAGGGAGACGACTGTGAGTATTTCAACAGCGCCTCGATATCGACCAGTGTTCCCTCCCAAAGGCGGGACCAGCGGCCCTCCACCAATCAGCAGCTGAAGCTGGACTGACTGTCTCTTAGTCAAAGTGATGCTCTGCTAAACTCTATAGTCGACTGTCTCTGATCATAGATTGTAGTTTCTGAATTTTGTTTGTGATTTAGAGACAAACACTCAACATTGTTTTGTATTGTCAGTATGTGTGGACCACAGCTTAGAAACCAACCACGACTAAAACAAGGAAATCGACTACAATGTGACATTTTGATATGTATTTAGTCAAAACACATTTTCATTCAAGTCTCTAAAAATGGTGAAAATCAATGTCAGATTTTATTTGCAATTCTAATAAGTCTAATAATATACACTAAAGGTCTGTTCCAAATGGACTTGATTATTGTGACCAACAATCTCAGCTTTCTAGAAGTAAACGATGTGGTTACATAACAGACAGCCCGCTTCACCTTTGGAGCTCTTCCGATGGCATTGGCACGGGCGCTTCTTTCTCACAGCCACTGACAGAGAGACAGTCAGCTTGTTGGCCAATCTCGAGCTCTCATGGCCCAGACAAATGAGTCCCACAGTTACAGGCACTGACACTACATTTTTTGCAAGGCTTGGATGTGAAGGGTTCCTCTTGTGATCCAATGGGGGCAAGGGTCATTTCTTTTAAGCTCTGTTATGGACTGCTTCCAAAGTCATGGGACATATCTGTGTGACAACAGATAGCCCACTGTTAGACATGCATTTTTACATTACAGCTGCTTTGGATGTGAACCGTAACCCTTAGCTCTGGCAACTTTAACAAAATCATCCAACTTTCCCATCAAGACCTACCCCAGAGATGCCTTTATGTCTGCTTGTCATCTGTGTACGACTTCTTCATTAAGTGGAATTTATGATTTCCTTCCATTAAAGCAGCCTTATCCTTATGAAGCATCTCTTTGTGGATCCATATGTCTCTTAAGCTGTCATTGTTCCGACCAATTGGATCGCGCACAGGGCCGGCCCGTTCGCAGATAAACGCACAAACATGTCATAGCAATGGTATGTGAGGTATGCATACGCCACCCCAAAAATGATGTGCATCCATTCAGTGCAGTGGAATACACCCTCAGGGGTTAAAAAGCCCCCACACATTCCCCCAAAGTGACTCAAGACACAAGACACAAATAGCTAATTAGCCAATGACACAGCAGCAAATCAATGTCTTCAGCCTTGCAAAGAAACCTGATAAAAAACAAAAATCAATCAAAAATGGTATTGAAAAGTGGAAAACTCTGCGCATTTCCAAAAGTGTTTGTTTGTGAATGGTTCCAAAAAATTAATAATCCAATGAGCAAATGATGTGGGCGAAATTGCCATGTAGAAAGCCCACTTTGCAAAGATGATGGGAATATAGTAACTCATATAATCCTAGCTACAACTAAGGTCTATAGATGACCATCTCTGAACACACCAACTAAACCAGCACATAACCAAGTAATGTGCTTTTGGAGAATAAGCCAACACCAGGCCACTTCATTAGGTACATGGCCAATGAGTATGGTTTTTATCACACACACAGAGGAAATTCTGGTCCCATTCTGCAGTGGGACGCCTTACAGAGCTTGGCCCTAGGTTTAAAGTTGAGGTCTAAACATTAAGGTTGTCAAATTTCAAAGGGGTGTTTCTGGTTTGATCCGGACAAGAAAGGGCTGGTCTCTCAGCAGGGAATGAGTTCTACTCAGAGACTTCTGACCAGGTCTGACCTCAGGGGTTTGGAATGGATTTCACAAAATCAGTCAGATGATAGACTGGAGGGGATAAATGCAAGCTTTGATTTTAGAGACAGTAGTTTAGTTGGATGTTGAGTTCTTGTCGTCTTTATAGTATTGTCGATTTGTCTATATGATGTTTATATTTAGATTAAGTGAGGGGTTGTCTATCAATGTGTCAGGCCTGCAAAAAATGGGCTTTCCTGCTGAAGGTCCATAGGGTAGAAGACATCTGCAACCAACAACAATAACATTTTGGTCATTAAAATTAGAATCACAATTGACTGAAGACTTAATTGTAATATTGACAGCTTACTTTATTGAACATTGCCATTAGATCATTTTATTAAGCCCTAATAAGTAGAACTCACACACTGTGCTAGTTTGGCACATCATAACACATCTGGCTTTCCCTGAGAATCTCGTGGCTTGAGCACTTCTTTTGGCCTCGGCCTGTCTTTTGATTTCTGTCACGTTCAAAACCTGCTTCTTCATCACACACTTTCCTCAATGGCCCAGTTTGTGCATTTGGGCAATTTTTTATGCCCCTACAGTAGATGAGCTCTCCAATCCACCACTCAAAGCCTCCATTGTCTCTGTTTGAGCTGCTGTGGCCAACTGATGAGCATCACAAGTAGAGGAGAGAAGGAGGCGATCAGAAACATATAGACTTGAGGGAGCGTTCTTCTTCTGACAGTCACCTTGAACAGATTACCGAAGCATTAGCGGCTTGTTGAATATGTGATTTCCCATGGTTCCATTTCGTCAGTAACTCATGCATACTCAATAACAAAACAAGGGCACAGGTATAGAGAGCTTCCTGCTTGCCTTGATCTCTTCTGGTTTGCACATGTAACTATACTTGCCTGGTCATAGGGATTTACTTGCACCTTCACAACCACTGTTTACTGCTGACGTAACAGCTAATGTAGCACATATATGTACATAGTGTTTATCATATTACTTTTTTATATATATATATTCTAACTCATGCATGCTGATCTATTTATCCCCCCCAAAAATATTTCTGTTTTATTGTTGGCATCCAGTCCGGGCAGAAAATTTCATTGTGCAGGGAGACATGTCTTGAATCTTGAATTTGTTGGGCCTGGGGTTGAAAACCTCAGTGGAGTCAACACATAATAACTTGGAAAATAGCAACATATAGCTGGAAAATAAAAATTTGACTAATAAAAACCACAAAAAAATGACTAATTGACTAAAAATAATATTAAAATTATTGCTGTATAATTTTTGTGACTTGTGGGGTTGTACAAGACTTACTCACAAAGTTAGAATCAAAATGAAGAGCTGAAATAGTGGCATCGCGTCGCACTAGGCTCGACCCATTTCCTTGGCACACTTTTATTTGTATATGCAAAAAAACATCCATCTGAATTTGTGTGTTTGATTTAGTACTGACATAACATTTGCATTGCCAAGCACTTAATTACAGGGAATCAGGTGCAGGACACTTGCACATGCAAAGGAAAGGGGTGCAGGGACCTAAAAAGAAATCCTCTTTGTGATGCTAATTCATTCGATCAACTGGCTTATTGACTACAAAAGGACCCTCACCAGCAGGCAACCACAATGCTACACATGGCAGCCATCTTGACTATGGGCTGGGGCACATGTATACTGGCTGTTGTACTTTGGCAGTGGGTCTCTCAGAGGAGGATCCTATGTCCAACCAGGCGTGTGTGTTTGTGATATGCCTCATTGATAAAACAGCGGTTCATGTGGGAGCAACAGTAACAACTTACATGGTCTTCCTCTAGGCCTCCTGTCTGGCAACTAACCTTTGAATACATATATACACGCTTCTCTCCAAACCATCTCTGCACTCATTAATAATCCTGGTCATATTTGTCACTCCCTAGCACAAGCCGTTAGCTTCTCGTGTCAGTCCCAAGCCCACATAAATGGAAAGGGTATAGCTTGTTTTCACTGACCCCTACATATTTTCTCTAAAGTACCTTATTGACTGCAAAAAGGCAATCATAAAGCATCAACCATCTGTAGGCATGCTTTGGTAGTGCATCTCTGGGTATGTCCAACAATTATGTTAAAACAGTGGGCTCTAGCATCCAAGCTTTAAAATGACCAATGATAATGACTTTGATGCATGTAAATACACCAACATTCTCTATTCTCTGTACCATGAAGGTGGCAGACACAACTAGTGACCACCCTCCCTCTGCCGTTTTGACATCCACCGAGCCGGTAACCATGGCAACTGCAGCTTCTTCTATCTGTCTCTCTGGTTTTGTGGGACTCAAACACTGGAAGATAGTGGTTGTTTTTGTTTGTCTTCTGATTACAGGCTTGTTTATTTGAAATGACTTCCATTTGCTGCAATTTATTTAGTTCATATCCTAACCTCAACGTTGCCACAGGGAAATCAAGAGTGTTTTTTTTCTTTAACCTTTGGCCTCTTCAACCCAGTCAATATGATTTTACTTCTCCAATTTTGCCTCTATCAATTGGTTTCTGCATCATGAAACTCTAAGGCGGGGGTGGGTTTTTTTTTTCTGAGGGCCACACGAGAAGAGTAACCTAACCTAACATTGGGACCGGAAACTGTTGTGGAGGGCCAATAATCTGACTAGATAATATAACCAATACAAACTTCTACACAAATCATTTCAGAGTAGTAATAATCACGTCAGAAAAGAGATTACATTTATACATTGACATAAAAAACAAATGCAATATTGTTTGTTGCCATCAGTAACATGTGATGTCCAGATGTGAATTGTGCATTTAAATGTCCTTAAAATTACGTACATATACAATTCCTATGTGTTGATTTTTGTCTTACCAAGCTTTCTGCGGCGGGACATGGACTGATCAAGAGCTGCATGTGGCCCTGGGGCCGCACTTTGCCCAGGTCTGCTCTAAGGCATATGGACTCACTGTATTGTATGTATTACATCCGTTGGTGTTTTCAGAGGTGGAAAAAAAACTGTGATCAAGTAGTATTGGTACTTCAAAATAAAAGTTGAAGCTATAAGTAATTCAGTAGTTATCAGTTTGAACCTGTTGTTTTTAGTATTGATGTAACTAGATATAGAATGTGCAAATCCTGGTATTCAAAACAACAAACTAAAAAAAAACAACAGTAAAAAATACATCTTAACAAAAACTTAAAAGCAACAAAAACACAAATTTCATAATCAAAACAAGACTGTACAGATTTGGATAGAGTGGCTCAAATGCCATTAAATGATCTGTGCTGCTTTAAAACTACCCTTAGAAGTAATAATAAATGTAACCCATTACTACCCACCTCTGCATTTTGTCTATGTAAAGCTATGACAGATGGTGAGACATGAAGGAGAATCTGAAGGGTTAAGCAGACAGTGTATGTGTCAGTGGGCTGTGTGGTTGTAGGGCAGCTCATCCCCACTGGCTGTGATACTAGGTCAGTGTGCCATGGTTTCATTCATCATTATCATGCAGTACCTCTTCAACCCTCTCACACGTCTACACAATTGTTCTCTTTAAACCCACACATTACGCACAATGGTTGGAGAGAATGGGAATATTAACAGTACTACCTCCAAGTATACAAATGGTCTTTTGTCAGTTACAAGCAGTCTATTCTGGGGATCTACAGACAGACCTATAAGAACATTCATGAATGTAGTAAAAGAGGACAGTCAGTTGGTGTGAATGAAGATGTCAAATGGCTACAGATGATTTCAATCCTGGAATTAAGCAAACAGCTGAAAGGAAATGAAGAATGAAAATGTTGGGTCGTATAAAGGTTATGTTAATGTTACTGCAATTCCAAAAAGACACATTTCAACTTAATATCATGGAAACTATGGTATTTTTTGTGGTGACTACTGCACACTGTCCTTGACCGTTAATGTGTCTTTTTGTTTCATACAAAAACATATTGAGCTCGTATGAAGGCTCCAGGTGTGTCTTTATTATCAAACTTTGCATAACCTAAAGCCCGCAATGAAAGCACAACACTAGTCTGTAGAACTTTGTGTAGTCTATGACAGACAATCTTTAACAGCTGCCAAATGATTTGCTGTGTGTGCAAAGTCAGCCTGTTTAAAGGACCATCCCATTGAAAAGCACTGATGTCATTATTGTCATATTTCTGGCACTCGACCACAATGATCTATGCAGCAGTCATCACGTACCCTTAGTGAAATCTGTGCTGTATCAACAGTGCATGTAGATAGAAACAGCCTAAGAACACACTATCCACTACATTGTATCACAGCTTTGTATATATGTGTGTACTTTGTAATACAAAAGAGATATGAGATTGCACAGACACCTTCCCTGTGGCTTCCAAAGCGCTGACAGTGAAAGTGTTGCTTGTTTGGATATAGGCTGATATACTTTACATTATATGACAACAACTACTTATAAAATACTTAAATGCATTTGCCCCTTGATAATTCTGCAGACATACTGGCCCAATGTCTACATCATAGACATGTTAGCTCAGGACTGCTTGAGCATCATTGAATAGTTGAATACCATAACGAAAGTGTACAAATTACTTTATGTTTTGTTCCTGACAATGCTCTGATAGTACAGTTGAGTTTGGTGTGTTGACCACTGCTTAATGAATGCTAATTGGGTTGGGTTGGGTGGAGAGAAGAGACTGCGGTTAGTGTTAAGTATGACCGAGCTACCCTGCTGTGACTCTCAGCGGGCAGTCCAGCATCCGTGGGGGGAGGGCTGCCCAAATTCAGAGAGAGAGAGAGAGAGAGAGAGAGAGAGAGAGAGAGAGAGAGAGAGAGAGAGAGAGAGTCTAGTGTCAGTGTATAAAAAATGACTCAGATATAACATACAATAACTATAAACTATATAATAGCACAC
>JAVQKC010120774.1:0-12038 GCA_036025475.1 Philypnodon macrostomus
AAACTCAATCCCGTTCTGTGTCTTCATGATATGTACCTGTGTGCAACAGTTGAAAAAGATCCAGCAAAGACTTTTTGAGTTATTGCGTTCACAGTTTTGGCCCGTAATTAATTAATTACATGATTAATATTCATCGTAGAAGTACCCAAATCGATACAGTTTGGCGTCTTTATGGTATGCACCTGTGTGCAAATGTTGAAACTGATCCGGTAATTTCTTTTTGAGTTATCGCGTTCACAGCTAGGATCTGCAGACGTGGACCGACGTGATTCCATAATATCGTCGTTTTGCCGATATAATTTACAGCTATATGGAAAACTCCACATTATTTATTGAGTGCTATGCTTTCAGTGGAAACTCAAGTGTGAATTAGTGATGTAAATCCTTGAATGTATACGCTGCACTACTATGGACTCCAGAGTGGTTAGGGAGGCGTAAATTATACTGTTGCTCTGAGCTTTGTCTTAATGCACTCAATATCTAAATGTAAACGTGACTGTCCGCTTAAGTGCAACAAGTACGTGTTGACAACAGATTGGATATGCTCTTTACTCTTGGCATCAGTAGATCTTATCTCAAAGCCTGTTCTTATCTTGAAAACCACCCCTCCTGTTTCCATTAGTCACAAAAAACCCCACACCATCTCCCTCAGTACGTTTTAACTGATACAAATATGTCACCCCTTGCAGAGCCATACCTATTAACGTCTCACTCATTCTTGTGTTGGACTATTGTTCACAGTCTCCCCTTGTATTATGCCCCCTTCAACTCTGTCGCCATGACAACACGATTCTCAAGCATACGGCCGGGGAGAGGTATGATATGTGAGCTGCGTGTTAATTCACACAGCCCTCTCGGTCGATCGCCCCCCAACGCCACAACCTCTCTCTCACTCAAAGCTGCCTACCATACACGCATAAACACACATAATGATAGAGTCAGGGTTAGTGATTTGGCTCCCTAGTCTCCAAGTCAAGGGCAACCTACTTTATAGCACGCTGTAATCTCTCCATCATGTGTTTTGTGTTCTACATCCTTTACATCTGGGGCATCTGTATGGCTCTTAATCCCTAAAAAGAAAATATATATATATAGTTTGTCCTTTGAAGCGCATTTGACCACGTTCATGCCTACGCTTTAATGTTTACATGCTGGATGTTTGCACTAGCCAGATGCACTTTGTAGTTCAATTATTTACAAGTGCATCAAATAAAGCAAACATAAAAACAATCAAACATAATGGTTGTACAACTCCTTGCATCTAGAATATATTCTTACTTTGCTACTTCTACAAGCTCTTCAATGTTTGGTCAGTCTTACCTCTGGACGGTCTCCTCTGTTTGGTTTGCATGGTCAAAGTGCCCACCACTGCACCCATGTTGTCGCTGTGGTAACCAGGCTGGCCAAACAACCAAGTAAAGTCCTTGTTTATCACCGCTCGCAATTGTAAAAGGTCCGCTCTGTACAAATCTGTACACGCTGTCTACTGTTGAATTCCTCTCACTGGCGCACTCTAAGCTCATACAGTAACAGCAGCTCGCTTCTGCACCACTCCCTCCTCTGTACGCCTCACTCATCTGTCATGCCCCTTTCTCACTACCCCTCTATGCCTCCTCGACACATTTCACGGTGTCTTGGGAGGCACTAAACATGTAACATACTGGGATAGAGGGTGAAGGACAGACCGTCAAGCCCACAGTGCAACATGTGAGTCAATAGGGGCGGGACAATAACAATTTAGCAGTAACAAATCAGTAGCAGGGGACCCAGAGGCATAATTAGGACTGTAATGAGCAAGTGGGGAAATAGCAGGAGGATGAAAGCACGTCCACTTGTTGTGTAGCCGAGAAGAGAGGAGGTATGGTGGCTCAGTGGGATCAGTAAAGTCCCAACATAAATACATTACAAAGTGTCTGAGGTTTAGTGAATGAATTCTTTTACATATGGATCCGGAACGTCATGTGGATCCAGCAAATTACACCAATGAGACGAACCCTTTCTGCTGCAAGGAGTCAGTGAATCTATAAGAACATACGTGCTTTGTAGCATATGCATTTAGCCCTGAATTAAAAGATCTACTATTGAAGTCCAGGTGTGGGTGCTATATCTTTAAAATTGCAAGATAGGGACCAATGCCTCGGTGGAGGTCTATGCTTTCCATTTGCTCCCTATTCACTGCATTTTCTTGAAGGGTTTTCGTGACTAATATAGTAACTGATATACAGCATTTTCTCATTTGTTAGAAATCATGAATAAAATATTGTCTTGCCGTTTATGTAATAATAGCATCACTTTTTTGCCAGCGAGAACAAAAACAGGGGCTGAGCCATGAAAACAGCGGCTGTGGATCTTGTGTGTGTTACCTAATAATGGTAAGATATTAGGCTGTTTTATCTTTTATAGCATATTCGATTTGAAGCAAATGAGATGGCTTGCATTTGGAGGAGCAAACAGCCTAATCCTTCTTTCTATTGATCCATGTTAAATGTATAGAGGCTTGTTTGAAATAGCTATTAAGTGGTAAAATGAACACTGCAGTATTTTATCTAAGCCAATACATTCAAACTGAAATGGTTTCCTTGCAGCATGAGCTGAATGCAAAGTGAAAGCTGCTTTAAACATGCTGCTGGCTCCACACCAGAACTGTAAATGCTCGCCCCCTCCCTCTTGGTTTATGACTGATACAGAAAAACCTCTCACAGCTTTAAGAATTCATGCACTGCCATTTCTAATGTTGTTTTTGCTTTTTTGGTTTCCTGTTGTTGGCAAAAATGTGCACATGCAAATATCAGAATATCATACTATTACTATGGCAAATTGTGTCAAATGTTGGGAATATAGGCACTCTAACTCATTCATACAATGCAATATTTATTGCCTGAGAGTTATGTAAGGCCTGGGAACTTGCCTCATCACTGCTGACTGTGTGAGCCACTTTCCTTTATTCACTTTGAGGACAAGGATGTGCAGCCATGTGATTGTTGGGGCTGAGTCAACATTAATTTAACAGATTAATTCAGCATAAAGTCAAAGTCATACAGAATTCTGTGAATGTGCATCAACATCACGACAGGTGCATTCACCTTCAGCTGTGACTTCCTGTGCCCAACACTTCAGCTCACTGTGAACTCACACACTATTTGCCTCATTTAAATTTAATGGCTAATATATGTATGTTGTACTGTGTAATTCACTTTGTACATTATTTATTCTTCTTCTACATATCACCTTTAGGGGTGGCTTCAGGCATATCCTATGGTACACCCTGACAGTGTAATAGTCAACCATTCACTCTCACATTCATTCACAAGAAGTGAGACAGTAGAAGGAAGCAGGAGTGCTCACAGAAAACATTAACATAGACATGCAGACTCCAGTCAGCGTGTCTAATCCATCACTACACATGTTTCTCTATTCCAAAATACACATACACATACATTGTTAAGAAACAAAGCTGAAAATGAATTCTAATCTCATACTGCAATAGCCTGAAGTTTTTCACATTTTTCTTTTGTATTACGGAGCACACATATTAATAGTTTATTTACTTTGTCCTACAGGCAGGTACCTTTTCATTATTAAAGCTCTCAATGTAATAGTATTCATTCCTCTTGTATAGTATAACCCAGAGAACATTTTAATTCTATAACTTTAAACAAGTTGAAAGACTCTACTGCAGCAGCCCTCTTTCCAAGGTCTCTCTTCCACAGGGACTAAAAGAGAATACTGTCTGATGTTGTATTGATTGATAAATACTGAAGCACTTCTTTTACTCTATTATTTATTAGTGTGTCTGAAATCAAGTGAAGTATATGGAGTGTCCTGAATAACTCAACTTTGGAATATCGAGATGGAGCACTGCAGTGAAATCTTTTAAATTTTTTATTATTTTTATTTCAAAAGAATAATAGCAATAAAAAAATATTTATTCGTCCCACAATGGGGAAATTGCTCAAATCATAAAATAGTAATATTATGTAATATACCATGAGATCATAAATTTAAGACTTCGCCTTTTATTCTTTTTTATATTTTTAAAATGTTCTTATAATGATAATACATATTTGTAATAATTAATTAATTATAATTGAAATACATGATATTTATTGAATTTCTATTAAGTAAAAATACAAAGTATCAAGAATGAAAAGGCTTTAACTACAACTATCAGAGTCACATACCATGCCTTCGTTTCTACACAGATAATATTTTAGTAATTAGGTGTGAATGTTTAACCTAGAACGAGAACTGAACTTACTGGAGCGCTATGACGCCTACTTTTGTGTTGTTGTAATGTTCCTCACTGTCCAACAGATGGTAGCAAACAACAGTTATTTTTTTATAGTATGATTAAATTCAAACATATGTAAAAAGCGAACAGGAGTGAAAACAGATAAGCCTATATAGAGTCAGAACAATCACCGAACTATGCTTTTAATAGTCATGCGTCATAACTGGTCTACCTTATGTATGAAATGCCTCTATGTAAAAAAGAACAAAGAATAAACTACACTTAATGCTGAGAATAACCAGTCAGACGGGTTCGGAGCGAGAGATAAAAATAAATCTAGATGAAGGCAGTTACATAAATGCACGTAGAGAGGTGATTTAAAAAATTAAAACCAGACACACACTGTCAGCTCCGACCCGCTGCCTCCATGGTCACAGAACCAGAGAACGTTGAGGAAGGCTGTGGATCTTAATTTATATCTACGGTCTGCAGTGTTGTTCCTGCAAGGTTAAGCACTTAGAGGACACAGGTGAGGTGGAATAAGACAAGACAGGTGTAGCATGAAGGAGACCGGGCTGCACCTGCTCCGTCTCTGCACTTACACTCATACTGTACAGGTTCACGTGAGGTAACATTTAGGTCTAGAAATGGAGTCCGAAATATAGAATTCATTAACATTCTATTCACATGTTAAATTATACTGGCATAGACCTATCCCAGACCTTCTGTTCATCCATTGCCACTTGCTGCCACTGACTTTGAATGCTAAATTCATCAATACAATCCGATAATTAATAGACTAAAATATATAATAATCTGATTTACTATTACCAGAAGAATATCATTATTTTAGATAAATTCAAAGCTTTAAAAAAAGGCATCTATTCTGTACCAGAGCCCCTGGGATGAGAGACACAATGTCTTGACATGAACATCACTGAAATGAACGTCATGAAAACCTTGTGGAAATGTACTTTTCCAAAGACATGCCTTTACTGAAATACGTTTGTGTAAACAACAGTGGAGTAACCAAACCAGTTCAATCAGTATTTCATGATTTGTATCAGATATAAAGTTTCTGGGACATAAGGAAAGAGAAAGAGTGTCACAAGAGCAATTAATAGTGACTATATGATGCCGATGTTACGGAAGCCTAATGCATCCACTTGATGTAAAAATGTTTCTGGTCAGTCAGACAGGTGTAGTCTAATGTCCAATGACCACGTACAGACCGGTGGGAGGACTGGTCTGTGCGTGCTGATCACATACGAACCACTATATGAACCATAATCTGAGCTCTCACAGTGTGGTCGTTGGACTGGTCACTGTGGTCACGGTTACAACCCCTGCTGCTCCAGGTTTTGCCCGGGCCCTGCTTCACAGACACCCACACCCTGCTTGAATGGCCCACCACTCCAGCTGCCATCTCACCGGCACCGATCATCAGAAAAAAGTCGTAAAATAACATCAATTATTTAAGTCGTATAAACAGAATTACTTTTGTCGTAAAAACAGCACCCTTCCATACAATGTCGCTCCTGAAGCTTATCCAGTTCTATCTCACATGCCATGCTTTCTGTGCAGTGTTTAAATGTCTTCAGATGACTATACAAGCTGGTGCATTTGTGAGCACAGCCTTCTAAGGGTGAATGAGCAGAAGTTTCATGGTTCAAGACCCATAACTGTATACAGTGTCTGTTCTAAATACTGTATGCACAGGCAAGTGTGCAGAACAAATCAAATTACTGCAAGAATGTGAAGTGGGGACCTACATCTTTCAGTCTATCAAACATGCTTCCGTGGGATGCTGGGTTTGCAGCTTTTCATATATTCCTCCATGCATAACATAGTGATGAACAACTCTGTGGACATACAGCTCTTCAGGATAGTTCAAGATATCACATGTATTTTGTTAGCCTTGTACACATGGAGACATTGCCTATTATATAGTATTATATGTATTATTTTGGTAGCATAGGAGTAAGTAATTTACCTAATCTAAATGCATTTTATATAAATAATTTGGTTCACTTGGAACAAGCCCACATTTACCTCCACTTGAAACTGACCCACTAACCGAGTAACTAAAAAAGCTCAAAATATATTTCTGATTCATCTCTGTGTTCTTCTGCCATGTATCTGATTAGGCCTATTCATTTGGACATTATGATATCGTATTAACCACAGAAAAGCTAATATGCCCTATTGTAAGTACAGGCCAAAATACAATAATTACTATAGTTAGTTAATTTTAGCTAACAATGACACTGTAATAGCCTGCATACTAGGGCGGCAGTGGTGCAGTGGGTAGGTGCTCGCCCTTCAACCAGAGGGTCGGTGGTTCAAGTCCCCGTCCAAGCACAGTCGTTGTGTCCCTGGGCAAGACACTTAACCCGCATTGCCTATGAATGAATGAATGAATGAATGTGATGGTGGTTGGAGGGGCTGTAGGTGGAGACTGGCAGCCACCCCCTCTGTCAGTGTGCCCCAGGGCAGCTGTGGCTACACAAGTAGCTTACCACCACAGGGTGTGACTGTGGAGTGAATGAATAATGTAATATAGAACATCTTTGAGTCTTGTGAAAAGCGCCGTGTAAAACTAATGCATCATTATTATTATTATTATATACTGTATTTATGTGCTAATGCTTAAAGATGTGCAAAATCTTGAAGAAATAAACAAAGAAGACACCCTTTAACCTTTAATCCACTTCACTTTTCATTCCCGGTTGTATCATCCTCAAATGCTGAATCACAGACCACAAAATCTAGACTTGGTTTTTGGGAAATCAAAAATGCACACTAAAGACGAATGGATTGCCCTTTACTGGCCATTCCTAAATATCTTATCACATCTTTGTATGTAAGTTATGCTGCATACAGACTCACTCACTCAGGAGACGCTCAGACCTCTTGCCCCTCACACTGCCCCTCACACTGCTTTTGCCAAAATCACTAACATGTTTTTCATTCCTGCAACTATTTTCTCTGCTGCCTAACATACTGCCGCTGCCATGGTAACAACAAGCCACGTTTATTTTCCAGCACCTCTCTATTTGAATATAACTCAGCCAAATGATCGCTAGCATGTTACCGGGGGTCCTTCAAATATATCTGTGACATTTAAAAATCCAGACAAACAATATGTTAAGACAATTTAAGGTCAACTCTAAGTACAGAAAGCTCACAGACAACGGCACACTTCAGTTTCCAGGAAGCTACAGGCCAAAATAACCAATATTTAGAATTTATATATTTTTTTTATTTATTTGGATTTTTCTGCATAATCCCATTTTATTTATAAGTAGATGAAAGATATGTAATGACTATATGACCCACTTTCTCTATTTTGTTATCATGAGTAGGAGGTATCATCACCAATACAACAGTGATGGACTATACCTACTGCTTAATGCATTTGTTTTTGGATAAAATCAGCCTTTTCTATTTAGGGTTTTTTGCTGACTATGCTAAATGTGGTTCTCCCTTTGGGTACATACAAAAGCTACCATATAATATAATTCTTCAACTATCCTTAGGTGTTTATGTATGTGGTATCAGCAAATCTAACATGAGTGCTACTGACTATTGGTAAAATGTACTATTTTTCAAGATATTTCTTAAGATAAGCATTATATCAGAGTCACACTTGTGCTGAAAGACTTCTGTTTGGCTCAAGGACATTGCGCCAGAACACCACTTTTGATGAAGTCACTGCACTTTAGCTCTCCGGGGAATTGAACTGCCTTTGACCACATGGCTGCACCAAGGGCATGAGTTGGACAGGTTTTGATATGACAAAAGTCATACCTCAAACCTTCATCTTGTGGAAGGTATTACAAAAACAATAATGGCTGCAAAATGTAATGGTCTGCTGGGCATGTGGTAGATAGTTTTTCTTTAAATTGATGCACACGCACGCACGCACACACACACACACACACACACACAAACACACACACACACACACACATACTATACACAATGGGCATCATCAACGCAATAAAGTTGACAAAAACAGGAGGAAAAGAGTACCTTTTGTGAGAGTTCCAAAGACCAGTCTCTGAAGTGACTGGATTAATTTGAGGATGCCTTGTTTGCAGCGACTGGTGCATCCAGCCATTCTGAGGTAGAGTGAGGAGGGGGGTCCAGCACAGGGTCCAGAAGAGAAGCTTTATTCACCAGTCTGTATCTTCACACCCACAATGTGCAGCATATATGATTTAGCTAATGATTGACGTGGTCCATGGTAGTAGTAATACTTCAATGCTGATGGTTTGACATCTTGAGACCTTTAAGGGAAAACAATATGATAATTGTTTTTTAAAACGTGTGGGGGTGATAGATTAAAATGCTTTCTAAACACAAATGTCAATGCCAAATATACTATAGTCACTCCTCTCGTACACATAGTTTAATAATGAATAAAAAATATCAAATTGACTAAGAGTGACAGAGCGATAAACAAGATGTGAATGAAAAAAAGGAATGCGTACTATACCCGTCCCAGGAAGTACTTTTACGGAGACCAAACTTGTCTTCCCCAGACCAGAAATGAAGCAGAAGATAAATAATTGACTAAACTCCAGGATTCACAGACCGTAATGGAAGTTGCTGCTCGTCCAGAGAAGAGAAGCCCCAATGCCTCTTCCGTCTCGGGTCACTTTTTGTCTCCCCTCGTGTCCCCTGTGGTCGTACAGTTTCCTCCCAGTATACTGAGATATTTGAGGGTGATGTTAGTCTGGGAACTGCAGAGGGAATCCTGCGGCTGTGGTCGGCTGAGGAGCTCTGAGCAGGTCTCTGCTGCGCTAGCATCGCCGGCACGGGCACCCCTTCACCCTCCCTCTCCTCCTGTCTCACACTTTCTCACTTTTAGCTCTGTTTCTCCGTTTCTTCAGAGAAACAGTCAGTAAATATTTGACACATTAACTTATAAACGACTTTCTATTCACTCTTCTTGTTGGGTGCAATGTTTCAATGTTGTAATTTTGTTTGAGTGTTATTTTCTAGAATATACTTTCCTGTATCGCTACATAATCTATCAAAGAGTTTATTATGTTTGTCAAAATTAAAATTGTAAACAGATATAAACGACACAACTAGACCAGAAGCAAAATTGATGGGAGCATGGTAGGGCAACTCCTCAATCATTGTGTACTTTATTCATAGACATCATAGCAACTTAGTCCAGTTATAGTCCAGACCCAAAGATTATATACTGTATGGGTATAAGCATTTGGTAAAGACAAGAGCAATCTAAAAATGATGTACATTTGGGGCAGCTCAGTGGCTGGTATCGAAGTGTATAGCTGCAATTTATTCACTTACTCATTTACACCTTGGATGCCAGTTTGCAGATGGCACTATACACTATACATTCTGCAAAGCATTTCAGTCACTTTGAAGGGAACCCCACCAAAGTGAAAAAGTTGAAATGAGTAAAAGTGTGTTCCAAACTAATATATAGGTGCCCAGTGAGCCGTGAACCTCCAGTGGTCTCTATCACCAAACAAATAAAGGCACTTGAAAGGTTATGTAAGCCTGCAGTCTGCTGGTGGAGACGGGGCTTTCGGGATCCTCACTCCTCTGAACTGGGGAAAGGCGCGGGCAGAGCGTGACGCAGTACTTCTGCCTCTGTCTTGTTTATATTTAATGCTTCAAGACTCTATTTATCTTTTCACAGACAGAACAGAATCACCATAGTATTTGGGAGCCACTGTACCACTGGTGTCCCGTCTCAGTCGCAAATGAAATCAGTGCATGCAAGGCCTTAGCTTTAGTGATTAGTGCTTGTGTTCACACTATTCTGTTTATATCCCATGAGAGAAGCACATTGTGTGGCCTGGTAAAAATAGCCAAACACCAAAAGCCATACTAGTGCGCAGATAAATTTGGTTTTAAAAGTAAATCTAAAATATTGCAATCAATTTCAAAAAGAGAATTACCACAAACCTCTAAATGTGTCAAATAATGAATGAGATATTCAACCAATTAATTACATGTACATTAATGTCAAAGGTATAGTTAGTATTAGTTAATAAATCTGTCGCTCTATAAACATAGATTATTTATTCTGTTGTCTGCATACATCTTAAGCTTTAAGTGAGACATGATATTAGCTGCATGATATCATTGGTGATATGGAGGAGGATATGAAAAATCCCACGCACTGAAAATCACTTTGGCACTTGTTTTATAGTGTAGTTATTATAAAATTGTGCTTTAATAACGAGAGCCACAAAAACAAATGAAAAGACAGATTCACTACCTTCCTCTGCTTATTTTGCCCTTGTTTTGAACTTAATCTTGAAGATAATCCAGTGTTTTTCTGTAAAAGCTGACCTGTGCAACACTGCGTCACCTCCTACACAGTGAAAGGCCTGCTGAGCCTCATTACTGAGCATGCTCAGACAAACCTGGACTTTAATATCCTCTGCCCATGAACTGATGACAGCCGTCAGGAGCAGTAGGAGGCCAGGGAAAACAGATACATTTCTGGCACTAAATAGAGGAGGCCTATGGTGCTTATCACTGGATGCATGTAAACGCTCAATCTCACACCCACAAACCCATCTACACAGTTTTAATCAGCTCTAGTCAAGTGTTGGCGTGGGAGAAATCAGGATACATAGCAAATCAGTTTTAAACAAACACTTAGAAATAACTGTGTTTGCTACCTGTATCACAATTAACTACTGTGTTCACAAAATGCAAACATGACCTACTCACACTCTCACACATACAGCCCACCCCCTTCACTAACCACATGCATTTCTTCACTAAACCCATACATACTTCCTCTAGGCCTTGTGACAGCTATAACCCACAGCATGCTCTTATCCAAGGATCCTAGAAAAGTGTATAAATGTGTTTTGTTCTTGTCGTAAAGAACATAAAATATACGCCTACAATTATGTGGCTTGTGTTTTATTCTGCAGGTTGGGGCTAATAACATCATGCATCATCAGAAAATAAGATTCATGTTTGATGTTTTGACATTTTGAGTTTGACTGACTGAGATGACCAGCCAGCCACCCCCACAGTTCAGCCCTGGTGCACTCTGCATTACATATTTGTTAAATTATCAATGGCTTGTGGCATCCTGCTGCACTTACTGGAGTAATGCAGATGTGACCCAACAAACACCAGCTCAATACAATATTACCTCAATGGATCTTAGTGAGAAAATCTCCAGAAAACCACAACTCTCAGCTTTCTCCAGACACCACCCACTTCACAACCCACAGAATTACATAACCCAGGATTACTTATCACAATGACAATAAATACTTAGTTTACACTCACAAATAAGCAAACGGTAAGAACCCAGCTTCCTATAATTCATTTTTAAACAGTGATCGGCCTCAAGCTTAAACACAGTCTTCTTGACTTTGTACTGACTTTGTCTATATGAACTATTCATGCGAGGAAAGTAATAATCAGTATTTTTGTATTCCCCAAATCTCCAAACTAGTTAAAACAGGCGTCAGATTAAATGTCCTTGCACATTTCAACAACAACATGGCTGGTCCATTGACGTCAATCAATAAATTATTACGTTTCATTACATAGAACTTGAAGAGAAATGCTGCAGAATAACTTTACATAACTTTACGCTACAAAATCAAATGAATAACTACTACATAAACAAGATGAGTCCTGTCAGGTTAACTAAACATGTAGGCACACAGCGCAATTAATTAATTAATTTCAAAGGATTAATTGCAGTAATGCTAGCTGAATTGCAGTAGCCTATTTTACTGTAGTACAAGCCTAACTTCTATCCGGTTAGCCATGTACTCGTGGG
>JAVQKC010120808.1:0-10649 GCA_036025475.1 Philypnodon macrostomus
AATATACCTGACTTCCCAATTTCAATCCAAAATGGCTGACTTCCTGTTTGTTGTAGGGTAGGGTCATAATAATATTTTATGTTGGGTACACTGTGGAGAATCACTGTACCAAGTTTCATTGCTCTCTGCCAAAGTAAGTGTGTCTCACGGGGGAACAAAACATGGGACTTCTGCAGACACGCATGTGGACGGACGTGATTCCATAATATCGCTCGTTTCTTGTGTTGCCCATATAATGCCTACACACATGGCATGACTGGTACACAGACCGATCCTCTCTTGTGGGGGCTGACAGGACAGCGTCAGAATAAAAAATCTATGTGACATTATAAAAAGAGTTTTGGTCCTCCAGGGGGACATCAGAGAGAGCGGCTCACTGCAGCGATGAGAGCAAGCATGCTACTCAAATGACACCCCCACACTGAGACGAACCAGGGGGAGAGAGACATCACAAGCTACACACCGTCCGCCCAGAGCACATGGAACCAGATGTCCGTCCGATTTGCGGCTAAATTGAGTTAAATTGTAAATTGTTCATTCTCTATTTCATTCAATTTCCTGATTTATCACACACATTGTGTAATTGTGGATCCAAACAGTGTGCTGCTAATTACACCCACAGACAAACGCAGAGCTATGGATCGGAGTTCGCTATGGAAGAGTTCAATAAAAGACACAACAGCTGCTTTTTATTGAGGCAGTTTTCAAGTCTCGATGGGTAAAAAATATAATGTTAAGGTTCTAAGAGCACTGTTTGAGGCATATATGAGTCAGTCAATTTGGGTAACTATCTCTCAGTTGGCGAGTAATCGTTGTATTTCATTTTTAGCCAAAGCAGAAATTGTTGAAGTAATGGGCAATTTATTTGTTCAAAAGTATGTTGAACATATTTGGAGATTCATTTTCAATATCTTTATTTGTAAGGGTGAAACAGTACTTATTATGTATCACTGTGTGTGTCATTGTTCGTATACTGTACCCACACATCTTAGGCACATAGTTGGGAAAGTCTTCAGTCAATCACAACAAATGGGTGAAGGCAAAAGATGAATCAATGACTTTGCAAAGTTCATCTAACTCTAGAACAGTTTTTTGGTCTTTCACCCCAAAAAACAATAATTGAAGCATTATGGATCTATTCTGGAAAAAGAAATGGCCTTTACTTTTTGACGTTATCTTGCTCAACAAACCGACCACCCAACGACTGCAGGTAAAAAGATAATCTATACTTACTTGGTGAAATGATTTTATATTTCGTTGTACTTGGCTTTCATCATGATGCATCTGGCCATGACATGTTCTCATTTAACACTATGAAAACATCTATTAGAAAACATTAACTCAGATGTACAGAGGTGCGCTGTGTAAATGTTGCTGTGACACTTCTTCACAGACATCGGTATAATTACAGGAAAATAACTCACTCACAGGGTTCAGGTGGAGTTCCTTGATGCATAATGCAGTCTCTCTACATCAGTTGAGTGAATCTTATACATTCAAAACATGTCACTTAAATGGGCCCGGACCTGGGGGAAAATCCACAGTTTTTTTTTTTTTTAAACATTCTGCATGTTGCCAGTTCATAGCACATTGAAAGATAACAAACAGAGCTGTGCATATGTTTTTTTTGCAAATAATACTAGATGTGGAGGGCCTGTTTATTGTTTGGAGATAGCTGGACAAAAAGGAGCTAGGGAGTGGAGCGGGGGAGGGAACAAGCCATTTTGGAGCTCAGAGAAATGCAGCACAAGAGAAAACAGGATAACATAAACGAATGAAGCAAAACAAAACTCCAGGTATGTTTTTGTTACCACAGAGGAAATGCCCAAAAGTCAACATTATTTAATCTATAAGCCCTTATGTATTCGGTATAATAACATTTCTCTTATTTTGCATGGCACTCACCTTATCCCATGAGCAAAATAGTAGTATTTTAAACTTGATATACACATTGAAATGGATTTACAGTGTATTCTCAGTGATTTCAATTACATGCATGAGTTGTCAGATCAAAAAATGTTTTATATTCTGCTGAAGCTGGGAGAATATCAACTTCAGAAGTAATGAACCCATATTATACTCTAAAATATTCAATACATAGAAAACAATATGGTTATGTGACTTTTACCATTGGGGTCACTGCGTCCAAGTGTGCCAAGATTCCATATTGATTTGGCTTAGGTTTTACACATATTGCCCTTTTTGATGAAACCCTCCTTTTTTACCAGGCTTGGTACCGGCACAGAGTAGACTGGCTTGTAACTTTATGAGACAAATAGTTTGCTAGCATTTCCAGAAAATCCTGCCTGCATTGTGCCCTTATTATAAAACTCCATGTTATCCAAGTACAAACTGCTTAAAGACCAGGACCAGATGGGATGAGAAAACACCATTATATCAGATACAAGTTTATCATGAAATAATTATTAAATGATCAACAAACATTTCATTAGCATTTATCATTAGCTCCTAAATGACTCTGTTAATAATTATCTATTCTCTACATTTATGCAACATTAACTTATATAAAAAAGGGCTTAATTTCTCCTTGGTGTGACATTGCTTTGGCTCAAACTATCCCTATATAGCTAAATATGTGAAAAAAAGCCAGTAAGCCCGAAACAGAAGAGAAGACTGAAGCGAGCATTAATCATTGAAATTAACAATGTGTGATGGATGGTAATGAAGAAACTGCCTCCTCTCAAATCACATTAGCTCAGACCAACACCCCTGTATCTGTGGCCCGGGCCCCAGATTGTCTCTAGAAAATCTGTAGACATCAGTAAACAACCAACTACAGAAAATTTAGAAAAAAATCTGATGTATGGACCATCATGGCAGAAAACCAAAATAGGACTGGGCAATGTAATGTTTTGTACAGAATGCTATTGTTGAATACAAATAGACCATCCATATACTAGGATCCCAGATTTCCATTAGGGATCATATGAACTATAATAGGCCTCAGGTGGGGAACACCCTGACATGACCAGTTGCAAGGCTGACATAGAGACACACAGACAATTCACTCTCACAGTCATTCACTTGGTACAATGTAAATTCACCTAAATGGAGACCCCGTGAACCTGCATAGTTCAGTCAGAGATTTTAACCCACAACTTTTATGACAAAAAGGCCAAAGAATATAATAATAGAATAATCTGGGGGTAAAAGTAATGTTTGGTCTTATAACCCAATCCTTATGACTCTACCTTTTCCAGAAACCAAGATACAATGCTGATGAGAGGAACAGAAAAGCTTAAGAAGTTTAAAAAAATAGAGTATAATATAAGTATTCACCATCTGTCAGTGAGATGTACTAATTAAACCTGCTTTAATTGTTTTTCCAATATGGATTCTGGTAAAGACATAACTCCCTTTAACTGCACGTTGGCTGTGTCACTCTGACCTAGCCTTCTCTTTGTTGCAATTAATCTGAAGAAACGTAGGTACGCAGCATCCCCTTATGGCTATTCATTTTTGCTTTTTACTCATTTATTTCCCCCATCAGTGTGGCACAAAAGGATCAAACTGAATGGGGTACGGAAATTGAGAAATGGCCTCGGCTACAATGTCAAATAGAGAGAACAAATTTAAATGCGGGATATGCAGCAAACAGATTCAACTATGGGGGCCATTAAGGATATCCCTAATGGCATACCAGGAGGTGGGTAGAAAGGCCAATGAAGGAAGAACTCAAGGAAGAGTATTGTTACTTCAAAATAATGTTACTCAAGTAAAAGTAAAAAGTACTCCTTCACATAATTACTCGAGTAAGAGTAGAAAAGTACTGGTGACTACTCAACTACTCAAGTCCTGAGTAACTGTTTGAGCATAATGTCAGATTATTTGTTTAATTTTGTGGTAATCTGATACAAAAAATGTATAGATAATAAACAGATTTTAATATTTTCAAAAGAGAAACTAAAAATGAAAATAATATTTTCAAAAATGAAGGCACAAGGAACAGAATTTCCACATCATCACATTTTTCACAGCTGTTCTTACATGACACACAGAGGTGGGTTAAAGTACTCTTACTCTTTCTAGATTCTCAAGTAAGAGTACAGTTACTTAAAGGTCTTGTGCAGTAAAGCTACTCTATGGAGTACAATTTATTTAAAAAGTTACTCAAGTAAATGTAGCTGAGTAAATGTAACTGAGTACTACCCACCTCTGATGCATACCATTTGTTGGCATCACAAGTTGAATTGAATTTCCCATTTAAGTGTATTTAATAAGCTGGAGCCCCACATGCCTCATCAATTTTACTTGACTTTATTTCGCCGTAAGATCAACCCATCAGTGCAGCACCAAAGGATCAAACAGGACTGAATTTGCTTGAGGTGTGAATCTGAGGGAGTCTCTTGTTTGAGGAATACGGTAATAAGACCTCCACTTGAACTAGGCTCTTGAAGGGCCTGAGGCGACGGCAAAGCAAAGGAAATCTCATTAGACACCGTTCTTTAATACTAGTCGTCGGACCCATCACAATGTAAGCCTAAGGAAGCCAGGGATAGACACTACAGGTAAAACATATTCTTTTCAATTGTAGGATTTTTTGTGGGATTTTAAGCCAGTAAACTGTGTTCTCAATATATATGTTTTCATCCTCACCCTCTGTGTCCAATATCTCCACTTCAAAAGCACCTACAAGCGCCAAGTGTTTTATTTTGAGAAATAATTTTCGGAAACGAATGCAAATTTCGGCATTTTTATGTACATATATTTTGCAGATTAAAATGACCAAGTTATTTTCTCCCTTTTCCTCTGTTTTGTTTTGCCTCAACTGTTAAGGACAGTACAAAAAACAGCCACCACAACCTGAAGAAACAAAGACATCCTGTTCTGCTGCTGTGGTGGCACCGGAGAAGACAGAAAAAAATGCTTTGAAAAAAAAAAAAGATGCAGAGCTGCAAATTTCCCACAACGCTTCGAAGTGAAAAAAGAACGAAACAGCAATATTTTCGATTCCCAGTTGGTAGAAGGAACGGAAGCTTCTGCATATGAAGCACATATAAACATAAGAAAGAAAGTCTCCAAAAGATTATAAAGAAAAAGCCAGATATCGATAAAAAAAATTACTTCAAAGGTGTCAAGACTTTGTTCGGTGACTGCTGAGGCAAGAAAAATTTCTGCGAGTCAACTCAGCTTCACACTTCATGAAGGCGGAACTATCGTCAGGACCAGCTGCAAGTTCACATAGAAATACATGGATTTCTTTTTACTTGTGATAAAAAGAGCATGAGTTGATTATCTATGCACTTAACAGTAGCTCAAACTTTGTCTTTTCTATAGTATATATAGTTCTCAATGTACAGTACAGGAACATTCAGTTCAGGTACTGGCCGTGAATTTACTGTGGACAAAGAGTGGCTATAGTACAGAGGATGTAGTTTGTAGAATACATGATGTTCTGTGTGCAATAGCCATGAGATGTTGAGGGTAATTAAATAATCCAAAGGCTGCATTTTTACCTCAACTTGGTTCCTTCGCCGCTAAATGCATAATATTTGATGGCACTAACGTTAGTGTTTTTGGAATTTCTGGATTTTCCAGTTGTCATGCTAACTTGATGACCCTCTAATCCTTTTTATTACAGCTAATGTACTTTAAGAAAAGACATCTGGGGATGTTGATATTAAATTACTTTGATAAAATGTGAGTAACATTTTTATGGTTCATATTAGAGTTATAAATGCAGCTGATTTGACCTAAAGTAAAACAGTGATTTAAATCCAATGAATGCACTGTCACTTTGTAAACATTACATGTGCAGTCTGCCCTCTAGTGAATTTGAGAAACTGTTGAGGCAGTGGGTAAGTAAGTGTCCTGCTTGACTGGTGTTTGTGGTGGTCACAGGACCAGACTGGCAGCCACACCTCTGGCTCATTTACACTAACCCAACACTGTGATGTAAAATGTAAATAACACGGTTGTGTTATATTTACTCAGATCCGATTATTAAAGTCTAAGACTACACTATAAGTGTGTCTAAGACGACACTATAGAACAGTGTGTCAAATTTGAACAACAATGTTCTCTGCCACAAGTCAACACAACATTTTTATTTAAATCCAACTCTTCATTTCTTAGAATGTGTTCTGTATTTGCCATTAACGTCAGAGGCACATAATTACGGTTATTTCAGGAGGTGAGATATTCTCCGGTGAGGATTTAAAAACAGGAAAATGAACATGCAGCATTTTGAAGATACAGCCTGTGGAAATGTCTACAACAGACACATCAAGCCCTCTTCATGTCTGCACTACCTGCACTCATTGTGTCAGACTAAATTTGAATAACAAATCAGTAAAATGCCATTGTCGCATCAAATAAAACTGAAGGAAGGCTTCTCAGCACCATGTCAAAAGCCTATATTACTTCCAGTGTGAAGCATTTGGACTAAAACTAAAAACTATATTTTAAAAGTCAAGCAATGTTTCCTTGTTACTCTTTTGCTTTGGGGTTTCACTTTACTATTTAAATGTTGGAATGTGTTTGGTGGTATAGATACAGTATGCTAGCTCCTCATCAGTCTGTCCTAGGGCAGCTGTGGCAGGAGAGGTAGCTTACCCCCACCAGTTCACTGTAAAACATTTTGACATGAACTGCCTTTTTTATACATCAAGCAGTAATAGCTCCTTTTCCCTCCCATAAATAATTGAATTTTTGATCCTTCTAAGATTTCCATTGTGGTTTATAAACCTGTTAGTTTTGTATTCGCACCTGCAGCTGTCTCCAGCAGGTTATGTAAGCTTCCCCTATGCAGAGCCTATGGGGGAAACTTTTTGTGCATCTCAGTATCCATACAACGACCTCAATGCGTTGTCATTTTCATCAGCGGCACTTCTGGTCCCATCTCTAACCTGATTCTATCAACATTTGACAGCCACAGAGTGAGATGGTAGAGACGAGGCGGGAGATGCACAAAGCAAATAGTTGAACTGTGTTTTCTCTCCGCCGTGGTGCTGAGGCATTGCTGCATGTCGTTGTGGCTTGAGTGTTTGTTATAAGAAGCAGATCTTATTCCACCAGCATGCATGCTATTCCTGAGATACTGAATAATGTATTGTTGATCTGATGTGGATGTGTAAGGAGCTGAAACAAGCAAGAACAAAGATATGAAAAAAGAGCTTGATTTTATTTCAGGCATTAATTATAATTCATTTATTAAAATTCATTCATTAAAAACATTTTTGAGCTGTACTTTTACTTTAGTTACTTTAGTTAGTTTTAGCCTTATTACTGAATAGTAATTAAGCTTACAATACTAAGAGGTTGAAAGTTATTGTGAATACGCCCATTAACGTTTGGACAATGTTGAGAGTTATTGTGACCACGTTTAATAAAGTTTGACTGGCTGACTTGTCTGACTGTTTTTTTTTCGCTTAATGCGCCTTATGGTCCGGTGCGCCCTATAGTGTGGAAAATACGGTAGTACTTCAGATCTTCAACATTGTCCAAAACAGCCCTTCTTTAAGTGTATTTAATATGTTCATCAATATTGCAATGACCATTTCAGATATTTAAATGTTTGTTGTTTCTCCTTGATCAATTTTAAAATGCACTGTTAAGAGCCAAGTTTATATCCCCCAGAGGTTTAACCTGAGCTCTACCTGGATTCTTACAATTGGGATTATACTTTAATCACAGCAGCCATTATAATTCTTCATCTATGCACTGAGCAAATTAATAATAGTATTATTTACAGTACAATATTTTAAAGCCCTACAGAGTCCCAGGTTTCTGATTTTTTTTTTCAGTATGCCTAACTTATACAGCATAGGCCATATGACCAATATTGATCCAAAACTAGTCTTGGCCTTTTTTCACCACAGACCAATAGCAGGAGGTTTCAGATAGAAAGCCTTTCACTGAGGGATATAAAAATCAGTCTCTTGGATGAGCGATAAAACATCTTCTACTTCAAGAACCAAGTCCTGATGACTTTGTTTGACCTTAATTTTAATCAAGAAAACACACAGCATTATATTTCCATTTTAGGATTATTTTCAGTAAAAAATTACATACATCATCCAGTTTGCCAATATACGTGATTTCAGAGACATTTTGTTCCATTCTTTGTTTTTGCATGTTTCAGAGCTGTAGCAAGGCCTCCAGTATAATTACGAGTGTGGCAGTCATTTCAAAAGTGCGTTTTAGTGGAGCCTTCAGAATCATGATTCTCACACCCACTCAGCAAGTGTTAAATAGTGAATGGCCTCTTCACTTGCTCTGCTTTGAGCTGTCCTTTCATCACACCGCCTCTCCTATCTGTGAACAAAAACTCAGGATTCACAAGTTCACAGCTTCTCCTTGAACTATCTGAGGTTATAAAGCTGTGTGACTGGAATTTATTCTAGATAGTATGAACTTGAAGGACAGACCATTGTGATTGGCTGTTAGTTAGTTAGTTAGTTAGTTAGTTAGTTAGTTAGTTAGTTAGTTAGTTAGTTTATTAGGATCCCCATTAGCTATTGCCGTGACAATTGCCAAACAGTATATCACATTGTATACAATTAGTCATATTAATTCAATATTAATTAATGCACATTCGCTTTTAATTATACAGATTTAGCACAGCAAATATTTAAACAGATCTCTTTTAAAAACCTGTTTGGTTGTTGCAGTGAAAAAAAAAATATGAGGGAAGGGAATTCCATGTTTTCATTCCTCGAAAAATATAGTTTTTTTTGTCCAGCATTGCAATTACATGGTAGAAGAGTAAAACAACAATTTGAAGAATGTGTTGAAATTATGTACAGTGCATTGTAACAAAACATTGGATATTTTGGATTCCACAATGTTTCTATAGAAGCAGAGAAGGGCAATGTCAATCTTATTTTTCACCATTGGCTGTCCTAATGCTGTGTTCATACTGAGAGTTATTTTTTCCTGAAGCACTGGACCACACCACCGGGCAATACCGCAAGTGAGATAAGACAATAGTTTTAATAATGACAGGAATTCATTTTAAGGGTATATAATTTGAACATCTTTTTATAACATCTGTCTTCCCATCACTGCAACAGTACGTGCTTATAACACGTCAGTCTGCTGCCTGAATAGTCTACAGACAGGTCTAGTTTTGGCTGGGCTTTTAATTTCCAATTTTATCCAAATATAATGTTTTGGGTTTTTGACATATTTAAAACTAATTTATTTGTTATGTGCCCAATTTACAACGGACTTAAGATCGCTGTCCAAACCTGGCAGATATATTGAGATGTCATTGGCGTACATCACATGCTGTAAGACAAAAGGCAGTTATTGGTGAAATAGAAAACAGTAAAGGTACTAAGGAATTCCGCATTGCAATTCATTTAATTATAAAATACACACTGCTTTCATTGTGAAAGATAACTAGCACACCACGCTAGAGTATGGAATGAAAAATTATAGTGCTTAAGTTTATCTAGCACTAAATCATGATCTAACAGGTCGAAGGTAGAACTAAAGTCTAATAGAACAGCTCCAACTAGATTGTTTCTATCAATAAATTTGAAACAATCATCCGTCATCTGAGTTAGTGCGGTTGCAGTTGAATGACCTTCACGATAGGCATGTTGAAATTGTGTAAATAAATTATAAGCTATGCAATGATTTTTTACTTATTCAGTAATACATTTTTCAAGTATTTTACTGAGTATTGTCAACAGACTGAATATATACTGCTTAGACTCTCAGCTGTATTTTCCTTAATTGGAACAACTTTTGCAATTTTCCATGATGTGGGAAAATGCTTTTTTCTATACTT
This sequence comes from Philypnodon macrostomus, assembly GCA_036025475.1. Taxonomy (NCBI): domain Eukaryota; kingdom Metazoa; phylum Chordata; class Actinopteri; order Gobiiformes; family Eleotridae; genus Philypnodon; species Philypnodon macrostomus. The sequence goes on from JAVQKC010120808.1 coordinate 9,761, forward strand.
AAATAAGAAATGTGACAAACAGGACCAGCTCTACAGTCAGCTACTAACTTCAAGAGTTCCCATCTACTTCATCCATGCCCCCGCGTTTATTCAAATGTATAGAATCAACTTGTTTCTTAATTTGCAGTATGTTTCCTCCTTTAGTCCTGTCCTATTTGCAGTTTTCTCTGTAACATTAGATTATTAAGTTCTTCATCTAAGCATGGTGCTCTTGAACATTTAACAGTAGACTTTTTATTGGCTTTTATATGCCTATTCACTACTGGGAACAATAGATTTTCATAAACCCATCAGTGCCTGATCTGCTGCACCTGATTGACACTGATATTCCCTTTGAGCACATGTCTAGACAAGATCTAGACATGTACATGTGTTTGTTTTCAAGACTACCTCGTCTATTGTTGTATGTATTCTAGAAGATTGACTTAAACTGTAACTTGTTCTAAACCACAAAGATTAGCTACACATCTGTTGAAAAACTGTATACTAAAATCACCCAAAAATATATATTTCATTTCGTAAATCACACACATTATCTATCATTTGACATAGTACATTAAGATAAGCAGCATTTAGAAGATGCACCTGCAACCAGAGCACCTCTACATTGTCAGGCATAAGGTTCTTTCTGAGTTTTACTGGTAAATTATTCTGAATGGAGATGGCTACCCCCCTCCATGTCCATTTCTGTCATTTCTGTAAATGTTATATAGCCCTGTATACTGACGCCATTATCAAAAAAAGTAGAATCAAGATGAGTCTCAGTCACAATATTGAAGGGAAGTATGGTAAGCCAAAATGTATAGTCTTGTATTCTGTTCTGATTTTTTTGAGACTGGTATTGGGTCAGTGAATGCAGCGTACCATCTAGGTTACACTTACTCTCGCG
>JAVQKC010120836.1:0-11450 GCA_036025475.1 Philypnodon macrostomus
CCTGACTATACTGTATATCCTGACTATACAGTGCATCCTGACTATACTGTATATCCTGACTATACAGTGCATCCTGACTATACTGTGCATCCTGACTATACTGTATATCCTGACTATACCGTGCATCCTGACTATACTGTATATCCTGACTATACAGTGCATCCTGACTATACTGTACACCCACAAGTTACATTGTACTGTTCTGTTGTCTGTCACAGTGCCTCCAAACATAAAGGGTGAAGAAGCCAATGCCACAGTGATGCTCGGTCAAATAGTGGAGCTGCATTGTCAGAGTGATGCCATCCCACCTCCAACTCTGACCTGGCGTAAAGATGGCCGCCCGCTCTTCAGAAAGCCAGGTCTCACTTTGTCTGAGGATGGAAGTCTGCTTAAGGTATGGTCACTATGAACAACAATAAAGCAGATTACCAAACCTAACTGTTACTTTGAAATCATGTAAGCCCTGTTTTTTAAGAACCTTTATTTTGTATATAGTATATTGTTTAGACTGTATATTCATTTTATCTGATTCAAATCTATCTGCCAGGTTGCCAGTGCACAGGTGCAGGATTCAGGCCGGTATACATGTGAAGCCACTAATGTTGCCGGGAAAACTGAGAAGAACTACAATCTTAACATCTGGGGTCAGTGCGCCCATAAAAGAAATGGGTTCATATTGTCAACACTGTCAATATTAATGAATACATTTTTAATTTGAATGTTTTGAACTAGTACTTTAACTGACCTCTTTAAACTAAACACGTGAGCGCCCTCTTTCGGTGATTGGTCCTTATTACAGTTTCCCCCGGTATCCGAGGGTCAGAGGAGGTCTCTCCACTGACAGTGACTGAAGGGGGGCTCATCACTTTGGTTTGTGAATCAAGCGGCATCCCACCTCCAAGTCTCACCTGGAAGAAAGATGGTGAGTTTCAAAAAATGTGAAAATAAAAAATAGTTATCACATTTATTACTATATTTGTGGCATTTAGGTAAAGATTTGAAGTCAGATCAGCGTGTGAGAGTTTTGTCCGGGGGTCGTCAGCTTCAGATATCAAACGCTGACAGGAAAGACTCAGCCTCTTACACCTGCACAGCCTCCAGTGCATCGGGCAGTACCTCCAAGGACTACAGCCTGCAGGTTTATGGTAACAGTATGATAATAATCATTAATCAAAAATACTTACTTTGTGTTTACAACTTACAATGATATACACAGTTTATTCCACACAAGTAGGTCTTTAGAATAAGCCTAAGACATGTACAACAGACTAATTCTCCAGATAGGGACATTCTGACCAAGACCCTGACTCAACATTAGCCTGGCCAGCCGCGATTAATGTTAGTTTTTCATTGACTGCATTCAATTTCAAGGGCGGACTTTACAAAATTGACAAGAAATGATTAGCTGTAAGCAAGGGACCAGACCCCCACATCAGGTGAATGGTCCACTGTGGTCACCCAGTGCTTCTGACAGGTTGCCCCAGCAGCATTGAAGGATGGGTCAAATGCAGAGGGCAAATTTCCCTTTGGGCACAATAAAGCCTTAATCTTTAATTGCAGATACGTAAATTTGAACCATGTATTTTATGTAGCAGTTCATAAGAATATAGCTGTTATTCTGCTCACTAACTAATTAACAAATAAAAATAAAAACAGATTTCAATGATTTGAGTTTTGTAGTCTCCATTGATCAAGTGCATTTATGTATGTTTGTATATTTTCTCAGTCCGTCCCTACATCAAACCCAGTCAGGGCGACTCTGAAGACATCACTGTAACAAGAGGAGGTGACATCACCCTACAGTGCGCTGCGGAGGGAGTACCTCGCCCGGCGGTCACATGGTTAAAAGACGGTCGTCCAATCACAGGACAGCATGGGGCTAAGGTCCTGAACGAGGGGAGACTTCTGCAGATCAAAGACGCTAGGGTTTCAGACACAGGACGCTACACATGCATCGCTGTCAATGTGGCCGGACAAGTGGACATCAAGCATGACATCATTGTACATGGTATGACTAGTTATTGTTATTTAGAAGACTGATTTAGCTCAAGTTTAGCCTTGTTTTAGCCCCTGGTTTAGTCTTGGTTGAGTCCTAGTTTAGTTCTGGTTTAAGCTTGTTGTTAAGCTTGGTTTTAGCCCAGGCCTAATTTCCGTTGTGATTCACATACATTTATTTATCATTGCAAATAGTCTGTTTTTCTAATGCTGTGCAGCCCTATTGTATTAGTTATTATTTAAATGCAGCTTAATCTAATTTCTATTTGCTATGTCTTTGTGCAGTCCCTCCCACTATACTCGGTGAGGTGCAGTTTCCAGATAATGTTAGCGTTGTGGTGAAAAACCCAGTGGCTTTGACCTGCGAGGCCCATGGGATCCCGCTCCCGGCTATTACCTGGCTCAAAGATGGACAACCAATCAAAACCACAAGCTCAGTGCGCATTCTCTCAGGTATGTTTGACCCAATGGTTTGTCCCTGGTAGCTCACTTCCAACACGTTTTTGAATAATCATGACTAACTATATTTTCAAAACCGGTCTATTATAAAAATTAAGTGGCCGTTTGTAGATACTTGGTTAATGAATTTATGGATTGACACATTTTCCATCATCACACTATAACAACACAACTGCATGTTTTTGTAGGTGGGCGGAGCTTGCGTTTAATGCACACTGCAGTGGAGGATGCTGGGAGATACACTTGCATTGTGTCCAACACTGCAGGAGAAGAGAGGAAGAACTTTGATCTGGACATCCTTGGTATAAAGACATTTCTAGATAATGGCCATACAATAAGACAAGTCAGATTGATTGTATGAAATGTATACTTATTCCAACAGTACCACCTAGCATTGTTGATGAAGGGACTGTGGTTGACACTAAAGTGAAGGAGAAACACAATATAACTTTGACTTGTGAGGCTTCTGGTAAGTGTTGTTCATATCTTCAATTAATACTTTACTGAAACTTACCTTGCAATATTTCTTTAGGTAACCCTGTCCCGGAGGTCCGATGGCAGAAGGATGGACAGCCCCTGGTGCCGGACATGAACCATCAGATCCAGTCTCATGGTCGTTTTCTCCACATCACCGGGGCTCAGGTGGTGGACACTGGGAGATACAGCTGCACGGCCTCCAACACTGCAGGGGACCGCAGCCGGCATTTTAACCTCAATGTTCTAGGTACAAAGCTAATACTACTATCGGGGCTTTTGTTAAAGATATTTGGTACTTCAATCAGTTTAATAATAATACAAAAATGTGTAAGTGTTTTCAGTGACAGGATTCATGTGATTTCATTATACCTAATGTACTTTAAAACAGGCATTGTCCTGCTGTGCATAAACCTGTATATTTTTTCCCAAGAGATCATTTTTAAAAACTTCATAAGAATTGAGTGCAGTGTTTTAGATTGTTGTTTAAAGGTCTTTATTGTTATTTTACAGTGGCTCCAACCATTGCTCAGTCTGGGCCTGAAGGCTCGTCCGAGGAGGTGACAGTGACCCTGAGCAGCCCCACCTCTCTGGTCTGTGAAGTCCAGTCTTATCCTCCAGCTCTGATAACGTGGCTCAAAGATGGAACTCCTTTTGAATCCAGTCGCAATGTTCGAGTCCTTCCAGGTGAGAAACTTTACATAGAATAAAAACTCAGTGACCAGTTTATTACAGGCCCTGTACCTAATGAAGTGGCCAGTTTTGTGGTCTTCTGCTAAATTGCTCTATCTGCTTTAGGTTTTGAGATGTTGTGGATTAAGAATGTATTTTGCAGAACTTGATGTAATAATTGCCACTCACTGCATAGTTTCTCTTTATTTATATGTACAAATAGATAATCAATTTCTGAAACTATGCTATGTTCAAAGTAAATCAAACTTTCCTTTTTTATCTGATGCTTGGCAATTGATGTCCTGTGATTGGCTGATTACCTACGTATTTGCTTTTTAGTAGTGAGCAGGTGCTTGTGGCCATTAAGTATAGTTTGTATTTGTTTTACAGGTGGGCGCACACTACAGATTCTCAATGCCAAAGAAGAAGATGCTGGGAGGTACTCTTGTGTGGCCACTAATGAAGCCGGGGAGACACTGAAGCACTATGAAGTCAAAGTCTATGGTATAGTGTGTGCTTCTTATTGGCATACCTTTAGTAATGCAGTTGTATGTAAAAGCCACTAACACTTGTTTAAACACATATTTGACTCCAGTCCCCCCACAGATCAATAAGAACGACATCCCGGGAGAAGGACTGGCCCCAAAAGAGGTCAAGATTAAAGTCAATAGTTCACTGACTTTGGAGTGTGCAGCTCAGGCTTTTCCAACACCGGCTCTGCAGTGGTACAAGGATGGACAGGTAAAAATTATATCTTCTTAAAAACACACGGTACTGGGCGGATGTTGTTTTAAGAAATAGAATTCATTTTCTGGTCTGGATCTTGATCATCGTCTGGATCAAAAATGTTTGCAGTATCTTTGTATTGTGACATAAGCCCAAAATCACTTTCTGTCTTTCTGATGCTAACATAAAGAGACAGAAAGATGTAAGCAACATACAACCTGTCCTTTAAAATGTATACAAATGGACTTTAGAGGCAAAGTGTGTGCATATATTTTTGAAACAGCTTGCCATCAAACCTCCCAGTTCTCCATGTTTAACTTTCTTTGTCTAGTTATAATGTAATCTCTTGTTCACTGCAGATCCTGTTGGCAGATGACCACGTGTCTATTTCAGCTAATGGTGGTATTGTTCAAATCAAGCACGCCCAAGTTTCAGACACGGGTCGGTACACCTGCGTGGCCACTAACATCGCTGGAGAGGACGAGAAGGACTTTGATGTAAATATACAAGGTGAACTGGGTTGACTACAATGAAATGTAACAAAGAAATTAGAAACCAGTTTTAAAGGCATATATTTGTCTATTTATGTATTTATTGTTTGTTTATTTGTTTATCTGCTGACGACCATTTCTATCTAACAGAAGAATTTAGTTGTTTGCAATAAAAATATTCTAAATTCTCAAAATGTGCACCCTCTCCTAAATGCAACTTCATTTTTGTTTTTCTATTCGTTATATTAGATTTCTAAATACGTTTCGATTTATTGTGTTCAATTTTAGTTCCACCTAATTTCAATCACAATGGACACACTACCTCTCCTGGTATTGGCGGAGATGTCCGAGATGTGATACTGAACAACCCCATCTCGTTGTACTGTGAGACCAATGCTGTGCCCCCTCCCACTCTGACCTGGTACAAGGATGGACGACTGCTCCATTCAAATGATAAAGTCCTGATCCTGCCAGGTAAAAAATGTAAATAGTTTACATAATGGTAAATATATTAATATAAATATTGATTGTTAAACCTCCAGGGGGTCGAGTGCTGCAGATACCGAGAACCCAGTTGGAGGATTCGGGCCGATACACTTGTGTGGCTGTCAATGAAGCAGGAGAGGACTCAATCCAGTATGACATCAGGGTTTTATGTGAGTATCCTGGGTTAGGTTTAGAGTCTGTAAAAGTGGGTAGGTGTTCGCCCTGCGACCAGAGGGTCGCCGTTTTGGATCCCCACCTGAGCGTATACTGTCGTGTCCCTGGGCAAGACACTTAACCCACATGTCTATGAATGATGAATGTTTGTGTGTTTGGTGGTGGTCGGAGAGGCCGTAGGTGCAGACTGGCAGCCACGCCTCTGTCAGTGTGGCTTAGGGCAGCTGTGGCTTACCACCAACAGGTGTGACTGAGGAGTGAATGAATAATGTAATTGTAAAGTGTCTTTGAGTCTTGAGAAAGTGCTATATAAAACCAATGCATTATTATTAGTAAAGACATGATGTGAGACGTCTTAGTGTGATAGTGATAGTGTCTGGGTCTCATCATTAAATCTTGTAATTGATATCTTTGATATGGTTTAGTGGGAACTTTAGTCCTGGTTTAGATCATTTTTGATATAGTCTTTGGTAAAGTGGTAGATTTTTTATATTTTCAATATTAGGTCATTTGATTTGTGTTCCATATCCTGTGTTAAGTAATTTTATGCTAAATAAGGTTCACATTTTAACCAGTTTTTTTCACTGGCTTAAATATTTGCAGTTTGAATTAGTTAAGTCCACAGTATACCCCACCTAAGGCCTATAGTTGTTGTGTTTTTGATACTGGTTTAGCATTGCTTTTTTTGGCTCAACCCTGGACTTCTCTCAGTTCACTAATCTGGATTGTTGGAGCTGTTATCAACCTCTATTTATGTTCCTGATTTGAGCATGATGTAAGACATAATTGTCATAACATCTGTATTTTGTTGTTGCTGTATTGATGCAATACAAAATCAAATACACCATTGAATATATTCTGATATCGTCTGTGATACTGCGGTGCCCTGAGTGGCCTTTGGTGACTTCCCTCCCAGTTTGTTTGGTTGGTCTGTCAGCTGGATAACCCTCTGCCCTCATCAGGCTGCTAATGTTATGAGAGCCCAGTGAAAGAATGGGCTATCTACCATAAATGTCATGCCCTCCACTGCAGGAATAACAATAGGGAAATACCGTGATATAAATACGTCCAAAGTGCAGCGTGTGACTGTGTTAAAGGTTGGTGTTGACTGACCGAGCTGCTCCATCCTTTTGGATTTAGGAGGGCTGCTGACAAGGGGCCGGGGAAAGAAACTCTGCTTATTGTGGGTCATTGGTCCATACATTACTCAGACTATTCACTTTGCTGCACAGTTTTTCATTCCTGTAAAGTTATTTCAATCTGTGCTTTTCACATTATAACTATATGACCGTGTAAAGACAAAAGAACTTAATATAGGTGAGACTGGAGCCCATGTGCAGTAAACAAAACATAATGTCAGTAATTTGGGGAACTTGGCATGACCCACTTAACATGGTCGGCATGTGTTATAAGTCAATACATAACACATTGTATTATGGTTATATTTGGGATTGGGCCCAGCACTGTAGCCAGGTATGCTTTTAGATTATGTAATCATGACCATAACATTTGTGTTATTCTGCCTGACCACTTCCTGCCCTGTGTGTCGTTACAGGCTACCACAATCTTGGCTTAAAAACATAGACGCAGCAGTGACCATTAGATTTTCTCTACTCACCCTAGCATACTGCCCAGTGTAGCCCCGTTTCCATGGCAGTGGGTGGACAACAAGTGCACACAGCCCAGATTAAGGCAGAAGCTGGCAGTGATTGCACAGGGCTCGGTTAATGATGCTGGGAAAGAGTGCCAGGGAATTTCATCCAGCTTTTTCCTTGAGAGTCAGAGGGATTTCAGGAACAATTGAAGGAGACAGTTAAAGTAGAAAAGGGGAACGCTATGGAAAAGGCAGACAAAGGAGGAGAGGTAGTGTGGTTGGCAGTGCTACACTTAGAAACATCTGGATCTCTTTAGTAGACGCTGTATAAGTAAATAAAATATAATACATTAAAAATAGTCTCAGAAATTAGCTATTTAAAATTCTATATATAGGAATAGGTTCTAATGGTCAGATTTTGTACCTATAGTACCACTTATAGTACAGCAGCTAAAAACTCATAATTATCTCATTAAGTCATTACATTGTTATTTGGTTTGTTTGGTCTATTAGCAAAATTATATATTCTAATGTGTTTTCATTAAGTCAGTAATAGGCCAAGGAAAATGGGGATATACCATCAACAACAATGATGCCAACTCTGCAATAAGCAGCCAGGAATGAATCACATTCTGTATTCAGGTGTATTCTTTATTATTGTGAGCTTTATGGCTCAATTTAGCTAGTAACATTCTCAGTTTGAGTCCAGGTCTAGGCACTGAAGTATATAATGTCTGCTGTTGATGTATAACCCATGCAATGAAAAGTGTTCCTATAACATTATTATTATTTTATACTTGCTAACCTCAGATTACCTCTATGTGTAATTATATGGCTGATTTCAGATGACCACACTCTTTCCTCTAGACAAAAGCCAGGCAGGGACAGTAGCAGCCGTGACACATTTCCTGTGTCACAATAGTACAGCTTTAAGCCTCTACTATGCTTGTTCTTGTCATTAGGCCAGTGCTTGGATGAGGTGAACTATTGGGAAAGCCCCGATGGGTCAATCCAGATAGACCAGGAAACATGGGACCTTTTCAACTCAAGCTTCTGTAACAATGCCTGCATGTGCTGAGATCATGCAGCTGTTGTGGGAAAACTCACCTCACCTTGCTCCTACAACACACAAAAAGCTTAGGCAGCAAGTTGAGGTAAAAATTGAGGTGTTATAATAATGCATTTTAATAAGCTATGGACCGCAGGGGCTTCAGCGTGGACCATTTCCTCCGCAGACTTGGGGGACAGCACCGGCATGCGTGCAAACGGGGCCGCTGCAGAGAAAATGAGCACATTATATCAGAATATATAGAGGTAAATGGGTAGCTATGGACTGCACTACCCATACACACTCACAATATAATCTTAGCCCATTAAACGCATATTTTAGAGAAAGTTACTGTTATGGCTCAGGGTTCATCTACTCCTCAAGAAAATGTGAATGTTGCAAATTCCACTTCTCTATCGTCTATTGGCAAAGAATAAATCAAGCCAACGATGCTTCGTTTGTCTCTCATGACTCCATCTAGTGGTTGTAAGTGTCATTATGCAATCGCCAACGCTGTCTTTCTCATTTTTTCGCCCTACCTTACCCCACTCTCATTATCCACGGCTTCAGAAGTTCATCATGGCCGGACGGATCCTAAAAATCCTCAGTGTGTCTTCCTGCCTGGCTCCACGTCTCTTTTAGAAGTTCTGTAAAGCAACATTCATTTGTCTATCATTTGCATCTTTGACATTGTATGCGTCATCAGATCTCATCCCAGCATAAAACAGAACAGGGTATTGTGAATGACATCACCATGGAGCCTCAGCCAAAAGCATAAAACTGTAAATAAACTCTTAAGCATGTTACTGCCGCACTGGGGCTGAATGTGTTGGGAGACTGTGGTGATGGGAGTGCTGTAAGAATATTCCTCTCAGTGAGAAAGCTGGCAGCTCCTGTGTTTGGATAGACACGCTGGAACCAGGCGGAGAAACAGGATACTTACTATTCCCACTTCATCATGTGATGAGTACATCAGACCAAATCAGTAGCAGTGTATTCAACTACCTCCATCACCACCTCAGCAGCAGAACTATCACATTCTCCCCATCACCACCTCAGGAGCACAACTATCTCACTCTCCTCCATCACCACCTCAGCAGCATAACTATCACACTCTTCTCCATCATCACCTCAGCAGCAGAACTATCACACTCTCCTCCATCACCACCTCAGCAGCACAACTATCTCACTCTCCTCCATCACCACCTCAGCAGCACAACTATCTCACTCTCCTCTATCACGACCTCAGCTGCAAAACAGTAGAACCACATCACTATCCAATATGACCACCTCAGCAACAGAACCATCTCACTCAATGTGAATGTACAACGTAATATAGAATAAATGCCTTCAACCAAATGAATTATTATTATTATTGGATCCATATTGAAATGGACCATCTAGAAATGTCTGTAAATCATATTCAGTTTGTATTTAAAATATTCTGTCAGCAGCTTGTTGTGGGCCTCATTAGCTGCTCCATACAACTTCACTGTGGCAGCTGAACTAAATAAAACCCACAACAACGACATAAGACCAGGGCTGTCATTTTCTTGTCTTGTGCACGTTGCATTGAGGAAACGCATAGAGATCCAATTCCCTTCCATGCCATGCACTGATGTCAAAAGCATAACTGCCTTTTCTTCCCTAAGATCACAGTGGTCCGTACAGTTGAGACGAGTCAGTCATGGTAAATTTACAAAGGGAAAAGTCTATGGAATGAGGCTTTAAATTGACTCCGTTGGATGTGTGATGTCATTCTCTGAAGCACAAGGTCACAACTATTGAGAAAAACACTTGGCATCCCAAATCACATTTTATGTTACCCCCTTTTTGGGAAACAGAGATTTCATTGAATGCCTGTAAGCTAGTTCACCTTTGACTTCTAACTGCACATTACTAGTTAGCTCATTGACAGATAATGATACAAGTATAGCTAAAATAGTGTGTTATTTTGCTTTAGAACATCCATCTACTACTCTTCTACTAACCTCCTCACCTCATTTCTGTAGTCACACTGTGTTCTAGTTATCAGCCCAGGTCGTGGTGGTATTTCCTGCCAGTCGAAAAAGCAGAAGGTGGCGCAGGATGAGTGCTGCTTCCTGATGTGGCGCGCCTACCACACACTGTACCCACATCCCACTCATACACACACACACACCACAACAGGCCTATGAGGGGCTTGTTAAGGCAGCACTAATGCACAGAGCATGTTTGCAGCTAATTCATATACAGCTGTTTGCCTCAGATCAAAGATAGCTGAGAGATGCTGCCAAGTCGTTGGCTCAGAGCGGCTCATTTAAGATTCATTTGATGTTCACTGGGGTTTAGGGGAACAGGGTATGGAAGCACTGGACAGGGTCAGAAACGGATCATAAAAGTGTGTGTATAGAGACAGAAATGCAAGATCTATTGTTGAATAAAAGCTAAGTGTAAAACAGCGTGTTGCATAGAAATGGTGATGGGGTCATTTGTCGATCATTATGACACCTTCCTCCTTTTTGCAATAATTTCAAACTTAAAAGTCAAGCTCCTCCAGGTGACATGAGGAAACATTTGCCAGCTCTCTGCCCATTTCATGTAATGATTCTATTTTGTTTTACCATTTTATTTCAGAGACCTTGTTTGGTCCCAATGTTGTTTCACTCTTGTCATGAGTGGAGTCTTTCCCATGGGAAGTCCTCACTGCAGTCCTCACTCTCTGTGGGGTAAATGTGCAGATGGTTGTGAATGAATGTGGGCCAGTGGCAACAGAGAGGGGTTGCACATCAAAGTCTAGTGGCGAAGGTTTATTAGATGTGGATTTGTTGGGAAACCATGATCATGGGTTTGTTTGATAGATATATTTGGCTGTTGGCTTTTCTTGCGTATGGCCATCTGTGTACTGTCTGCATCGTATAATGAACCAAGGAGGAGCTTTTGTTTATTAGTCTGTATTTTTATTCTATTAATACCAAAATGTAATATTTTCAGGGCAATACAGAAATGATGTGAATCCGTTTGCTCTACTTTATGTCTAATATTGACGTAACTATTTTAAACCCTTTAAACTGCTAAATGGAGACTGTTATTTGACCTGGTCTGTTTGATGTGGGTTCATCAACACCTTTTCCATACTATATTGACCATTTGAGCTTTCCAAAAACACACAAATCCCCTAAATAACATGCTGTCCAAACTGCCTGTATAGAGGTTGAGGATAGCCAGGGGGAACCCAAATGCAAACTGCGAGGATAATCTTTAATAAAACAGTAACAGTAACAGTAACAGTAACCGCAACAGTAACCGTAACCGTAACAAAAAGAGTCCAAAAACGGGAACAAAACTTACT
>JAVQKC010120861.1:0-16330 GCA_036025475.1 Philypnodon macrostomus
ATTTGCTCTTATTTCTGCCGTAGAACTGTTCTTTTCACATTAACGGAGAAACTGCGCCAAAGGTTGTTCACAAGACAGGAGTGCTCACTCGCTTACGTAGCTGCACGTACAATATAACAAAGTTCAGTTGTGGTACAAAACATATCACTCTGATTGGATTTCAAGCCCAAAACGTTTCAACTGTTTTTAGCATTGAAGTATTTTTATAATTTATGAACTATTAACTTATTTATTATCTATTTATGTAACTTTGTATTCATTACCATGAACTTATAACTGTTTTTACCCAAAAGGCATCACAGGTCCTGTCCAGACTAGTAGACTGTACCTTAAGAGTGATTGAGTCTGTAGAGTGCACCATACATGTAGTTTTTTTTATATACATCATGTATAAAAATAAGTGTCTAAAATGACCAATACCATGTTGCTGTACGGCCTTGTGTCCATATTCTAACATGCATTTTGTGTACCCGTGATCATATAATATTCCATAAACTAATGTTACACATATGGGGTTGAAAATGCATTTGACAACACGCATACAACACCAAGATTGATACGAGACGCTACAAATTCTTTAAATAAAAATGTTTGTTTATATATACACACGCCAGTAATGCAGTGAAACCGCCAACCATTTTGAATCTTGAATGGGTCATAGTTCATGTTTTGCCAGTGCAACCAAAATGATATGCCAGAGACATAGATCAGTCACAGAAACCGCCATCAAACATTCATTCACGGAATATATTTTTAATAATATTGAATGTCAGGGTTATGATAAAGAGTGAGTAGGATCTCCATTTGGACGACTGACTGCCATCCACTTCAGGTAATGGATATGGGAGTCTACACAAGGGAAATGTCCCCGCAGTAAAAAGGCAGGGGCTTTTTTCTCTGTGTCAACATATAAATAACATCACTCACTCCGATATATTTGTTTGTGAGTGAATTTGAGCTTTATTATAGATATGATCCAGCCAAAGTGGTTATTTTAGTTTATTGGTTTTCAGTTTTAGATTTCTGTTTTATTTCAAGTTATGGTACACCAAGCAAGACAAATGTGTATATGGAAATAAAAAAATAAAAGATGTTTGAGCTACTAAGTTTTACCAAAGCAAAAGTTATCATGAAATCTCAAAACAAAATTCCAACTCAAAACTAGTAGTTGACAAAGGTAGTTCATCCATTAAACACCATCTGGTTGCTAGTTCGACCCCCACTCTAATCCTATTTAAACCGCAGTTAGGTTCTTGAGCAAAACACGTCACCATTACTACATCACGCCAAAAGCAGCAAATTCACCCCGGGGTCTTTGAGACGTGGTTCTGCGGAGGCTCGTGTGGATCTGCCCTCTGTATTTTACCCTGAACCTGTGAGATTCTGGTCAAAAAACAGGCCAAACAAACCTATATCTCAAGATGGATGGAATGCTAGAGCATGTCTGGAGCTAAACTCCAATGGTTTGTTTATACCTGTGTAATTATTTACTTGCCCCAAAAGCTGTAGCTATACAGTCCATTGCCTTCTTCCTGTTTATAATCAATTGTAAAATATGTGCCTGGGGTCATAGAGCAACTTATTCCCTCATACAGCGATGCCTCAATGTTTATTCCACCGCTAAATGCTTCTGTGCTTTTATTTTGAAAGTGTTTTTTTCATATTCTGGGCCTATACTACTACTTTTTTACTACTGAAACATCATATTGTACATAAACGATATATATATAGATAGATATATAAGTGCCTGCCAAAATCGTCAGACGGAACTATCTGATTTGAGAGAATGGGGTGAAAATCCTCATATTTTACACTGTGCTTAGCTCCGGTGGATGATAGCTGTGCAGATTTTTGCCTCTGGTCATGTTCCTCCGAGACAAGCAGCAAGACACCTGCAGGATTTTAGCCTTGATCAGGTTTAGGACAGGCCCCTTTGATACTGCAGCCCCTTCACCATCCCTTCTGCTTCAACGCCTCCTACGATTCAGCATGGCACCAGATCCCAGGAGATACGGAAAGGAGGAAGAAAAACTTAGTTAAACCAGTGCTTGCCAAAAATTATCATTGTGCTAATCCAGACCATTATATGGAAGCGTAATCCAGCCACATTTAAAAAGGTTTTATAATTTCTGTTTTTACGACTTCTTTCTGATGATAGTGCCGGCGAGATGGTAGCCAGAGTGGTGTATAGAAAGTGCAAAAATATATTCATTAATAATACAATAAAAACAGACTCAAATAAAAGAAAAGGCCCAGTAAAAGCCAGATAAAAGACAATGGATAAATAAACATGACGTGCAATAAAAAATATTAAAAAGCGGGGTGCGGGAACAGCCACAGCTGGAAGCCCGCAGCAGGGGTTGTAGCCAAAACAGCGGTCTGTCCTGTGACCACAGCAACCAGTCCAACAACCACACAGAGAGCTCAGATTATGGTTCATATAGTGGTCCATATGCAGTCTGGGCAGTGTTCTTAACCTAGTCGAGTCAATGTTAAATCTTTCCGCTAACAGCAACATCAAATGAGTTTGCATGGGTTGCCATGCCACTCAAAAATCTTGAATACTATTGGTCAATGTGGTAACCTACAAACACTGATTGGATGATGCTGTAGAGGCCTGGGGAGGGACTAATATATAAATAATTATGCTGTTTCTTTGTGCAGGTTGATATGTTCAGAGCTGCCATAGACCCAATGCTATAGTGGGATTTTGTCACCATTATTAAAACAGTGTTAGCAAAGTATTATGCCAAAACCACTAACTAATGGAAAAACCTATGCCATTCAGCTAAAGCTTACGTCTAAATGCTCGTATAGAACTTAAATCCTTCTGCCTTCAATGACATATTCAACTTAATATTTTGCATGCATTTTTCAGGCATCAACCCATTGTAATACCAGCTGAAGTGGGCTTTGTTATCAAGATCAGTGGTGGATATAGCAATTTGGGGACCAAAGGTGAACATGGCCAAAGGGCCCTCTGTATTTGGCACTTATGAAGTCCAACATAAAAATTGTCTGGATGAGTTCACAACCTGATGGCTTAACCATACATAATTCGAAAAGGCCTCTTAGGACATTTTTATGAAGCCTTTATTTGTTCTTTTTGAATGATTAAATGATTTTTGTTTTTACTCTTGCTGTGACCTTTTGGTTAGTCATTTTTAAAAGCTGTAGCACACTGAGATTTCCTTGAAATGTAAAGTGCATTACAAATAAAATGTATCATTATTAAAAAGGGAAAACTTGTGAGGCGCATTAGCCATTTTCCAAAATTAATAATTACCAAGACATGTTTATTGTAGGCTTCATTTATGGGGCCCTGGAAGCTTGAGGCTGTAAGCAGCTGCCTACTTTTGCCTAATGGTAGCATGCTTCTGATCAAGATTCTGAAAGATACTACAAATTGATACATAACGTAACAATTAATTGCCGGATGTTGACGACACCCCTCCATTCAAACTGCTGTTGTGTCCTTGGGCAAGACACTGGAACGATGTAATAGTATCATGTGATGGTATTTCATGGGAGAAATGTCTAAATAAGGAAATGATGTAAGGAGTTACTATAGCTAAGAACATTGGCACCGAGGTTACAATATATTTATCTGTTACTTAATTAGTATTCTGAAATGCAACTAATGCATTTGGAAGCAGGAAAAGAAAATCCTGTTTGTGTTGTCTGTCTTAACCCTTGGGTCAGCTCACATAATGAGGGTGATCATTTGGACTTCTGTGTTGGGAGGGAGGGGAGGGGGTGGGCCTGCCCATGGAAGCATCTGCCTGCTTCATACCGCCCCATTAGCCCAAAGAGAAACTGAATTCTCCTGTGTGACTTCTCTCTCGTCTGCAACTCAGAGTCTGCTGCTGCGTTCTTATTAGGCACTCACAGAAAGAGCCTTGTTCTGATGCCCCCCGCAGCGTCACACTTGGGCTCATCTGGAGTTAGCGCTAGCCGTTTAAAGCCACAGACAAACAAGGGGCATAAAGAAGGGCAAAGGGTTTAGGAGGCAAGAGGCATGTTTAGACGATAGGAAACAGGAAGTAGGGGGTAGGAGGCAGGAGACTGGAGGAGGAGAGAAGAGTGTTTGGATGCACAGCAGTTAAAAAAAAAAGAATTCAGACTAAATTGTGAATTTGCTTATAATTCCCGCTCAGACAGTAATGGAAGGTACGGTACATAATTTGATCAAGAAATTTTTACTTTTATATTTAACAAACCTCCCTATACTACTCTTCTGAAATTATCTGAAATGACTGATGTTTGCTTGATTGATTGGATTATAATTACATTTGATCACATGTATGTTTTTGAGATTTAATGTAGATGGAAGAAACCATAATTTTAACTCATGACATGGTGTTCTCAGTATACTTCATTTACTTCCCGTTTGTGTAGTTCAGGCCAAATCAACGCAGGTACTTTTATTTGTTTTTTTGTACAAATTTTTGACCTATATAGGCCATAAATATCACTGTGTGTATACTCAAACTATGGTATACCATCCATCTTCTGCTTATCTGGGGCTAGGTCTTGGAGGTAGCACTTCCCACTCCCCAGACACTTCCTCCAGCTCTTCTCACGTTCCATCCTTCCCTCACTCGTGAACAAGACCCCGAGATACTTGAACTCCTGCACTTGAGGCAGGCCTTCTCCACCAACTCGGAGAGGGCGAGCCACCCTTTTCCCTGCGAGAACCATGGGCTCGGACTTGGAGGACTATGTAATACACCAGTTTGTATTTAATTACTGAAAAGCGTAATTTCTCCAATAATCTAATTTTGATAATGGCTGAAATTGACTATCAACCGGTTTTCTCTACAGTATTTACAAATACATATGTAGCAGTTGGTGGAACTATGAACTCTCCCACCTGCTACCGTCTGATTTTAAATTCTTTTTTGACATTGGCTTTTTTATTTTCAACCTTATACCGGTGAGAAAAACCTTATATTATTGCAGCTGCCTGACCCGTCTGTCACCAAAGCGATTGGTCTGAGATATGAAAAGGATGTCTCCGTTCTGACCCTAAAAAGTAGTGTCGCCCTCTCAACAAGTACACGGAAATACACTCGCCGACCTGGTGAAGCCAAAAGCCACTGGGGACCAGACACTGATATAGACTGACACAGATAGAGCTGCCTTTGAGTCATAGGCCAGAGCTTGTAGGTCGTACCCCGGGCCGCTTCAAAAATCACAGACGAAATGAAACATGGATATTGGATCGGAAGAGGGCTTTCTATACGGAACAAAATGGAGGGAAGAAAATCTAGATTACTGGGCAAATGTTTTAGGCAGTCTTGAAGATATGTTGTTAGGTAAAAAGCTAGTCCAGTTCTTTTAATCAGCTTATAAAATGCATAGTGAGCGTAAAAAAAACAAAAAACAAAACTTCAATCTAGTCATGTCCCCACACATTAGCTTACAAGGCCCTTCAGGATAGTTGGCACCCTTGGTAAATATGGGCAAAGCTGTGAAACTGTATTTTTATAGTTTTCTTTTAAAAGTTCACTTCAAACGTTCACAAAAACAGTCTGCTCAAAAAGGACACCATTCCAAACACAAAACTGCGTTCAAAGGGATGCCGATAATTGTGGCACACAAAATGACAAAAAATGTTTTCCCCCCATTATATGCAACAGAACATTCTAAAGTACAATTTTAAAAAGTATAAACCACACATGTAATTTCATATTTACCTAGGTTGCCAGACAGATTCACCATTTCACCAGCGGTTGCCACTGCTCACATCTTTTGGTCACTGTTCACAATAGTAATGGTACTGTAAAAATTCTGGATCCAGAGGGTAATCCTAATCCATACCAAAACGCAATATTCTATTGCTTATTTTGCATTTTAGGGAACAAAATGCTTTGCTTTATCGTCCAAAACATTTACTTAAGACACAATTCTTAACCACAACTAGTTAAAAAAGAACATTACCTACACATGACTGGCCATTGATTTTGACACTAAAACTGTCAAACAAACAAAACCAGCCAAAACCTTTTGATATCTTATATATAGTCTGTTCTCTAAACCCAACGTCAGAGGCGGTGCTATCATTAGGCAAAAGTAGGCAGCTGCTTAGGGCCCCAAGCTTCCAGAGCCCCACAAAAGCAGCCTAAAATAAATGTGTTGGTTATTAACAATTTGGAAAAATAGCACAAAGACAATACGCCTCACCTCAGTTTTCTTTTTCACTGTGTGGTTAAGACATCTGGTTTCTGCGGACTGACAAATGGAGAATTTTTCTTGTTCGCCTTGAGCCCCCCAAACCGCTAAATCCGCCACTGCCTAACATACTAACATGGAGCAATTAAATCACCCTTATACAGTGGCCTTTAACTTCATGTAAACAAGTGGTGAACATAATTACTCCTATGTATGCTGCAGTAGTCCCAGAGGAGACCGGTATTTAATAAGTGCAAATAAACAGCACAAACCTGCAGCAGGAAGTGTGAAACTGTGGTATTCTTTTATTAATGGTTGGTGTACTGGATCATACTTGACAGTCACCATTTGCTGTAGTTCCCCCATAGACTATATTATAAAAAAGGTGTCTGTATGCTGTAGAGGTTAAGACATGCTGCCTTAAGACAATTGATATTTTTTTTATTTTGTATCTAAGCAAACATAATTATTCAGTCCACAATACAGCATAATGGAGGTCATTTGAGAAAAAAAAAGACCCTCTGTAGATTATTGTATTGTTTTGTAATATGTATCATTTTGCAATTATTTTGTGTATTATGTTGTATTTTGTGATTTTGTATGATTATAAGTTTGATTTATTATTATTCATTTTATTATTTTTATCATCATTATCAGCGCCATTATAAATATTTTTGAGCCAGGGTCAATCTCACGTTTCCACATGACAGAAGTACTCTGATTGGTCATTACACCCTTTATCTGTACATTTCTGTGAGACATAGGGAAGGGAAGGAGAGTAAATCATTCAAACTATGAAACGTCTTCTGCAAGGTTTTGCAAAAATCAGGTAGTGCGGCTTTAATTGGCCATTTGTATCTCAGGCCCACGGTAGCTGGAATGCACAAGCTGTACATTTTAAAATCCCTGTTGGGAAACGCATCATCCCAGACGGTCACCAATTGCTGTATAGTCACTGGTGCAGGTTTTCCCCATTGACTACATTATAGAAACGCCTGTATGCTGTAGGAAGGATGCTTACCTCCAATTACTTTGAATAGAATTTGTGACAACAGGGATATGGATTATTCATCTAGTAAACATATGGGTCAGGGCCTCTTCTGGGTGAACTGCTGATTTTGATCATATTGATTTTTTTGAAAATGGTTCAATGTGCTGGATCTAATTTGGACTCTGCAATGGTGTATTACAAGGTGCAGCCATGATATTTTATACAAGCTCTTTCTAAAGACCCCATTAGAAAATGCATGCTGCTCATTTGCAAATATGTAATTTTTATGTTTATTTCAGCTTTTTTTTTTTTTTTTTTAAAGTTGAAAGAATAAACTGCCAACTCCCGACCCCTGCTTGTCATTCTCATACTTCCTGGTTTGTGTGAGACCATGATGGAGGACCAGGAAGGAGAGAACGAGGAACGGGAAGCGCCTTGCACAGTTTCATAACGTCGAGTATTGCAGATTTTATTTTTTGAGAGAGAGCACTCACTTTGTTCAGTTATTTACCCATAACAGAAAATGCAATAGGACAATTCCCACAGAAAACAAGAAGTATATACAGTTGGTAATTATGTACATTTTGAAAATGCAAGTCTCTGCACTAGAATGTATGCTGTTAACCAGTGTTCCAACTATTGTCTCTCGTCTTCTCGTTTTACAAATATATTTTTCTTATTGAAGTCATTTTCTTCCCTGCATTTTCTCAAATTGAGAGGCTTCCTAATCACATCTTTTCTTTAAAGTGCATCTCCACCCAGTCCTGTCCCCGGCATTGTTGCTCATTTGGTCTCCTCAGTCACCGTGAGTCCGTGGTCGACGTGGTTTTTTTCTCCGTGGAGTAATGACTGGAATCGCGGGGGTCACCAGATCTTGCCGAATCTCATGCGCGATAATGAGCAGGGGTCAGGGAGAAGGGAGGAAGGATGAGGCCAAACAATATAGCGCTGTCCATGGTTCTGGTGCAAACCTCATTAACTACAGGCCGCTTGTGTCTGGCCCTAAGCATACAGTCGACCAATGAGATGAGCACGACCCAGTCCATTTTAATTATTATTATGAGAGCTGTAACCGTGTCCCCTGTGACATTTACTGCATACATTTTCTTACAATGAGGGGGATTTTCATCCATTCATTTAAAAGCTCTATTTCTTTATCAATGTTCTATGCTGTTGTAAAGCTATATACTGTAGCAATTCCAGTAAAGCATCTCAATCTTCAAATATACATGACCATTTGTGTTCTGAACCAATAAAACATTGACATCCCAACAGAAACTAAATCTTAATTTTGGTAAATCATTTGGTTTTTATGTGGATATTCTAGTCAGTGGGGCGCATCTTAGTGCCAGTCCTAAGCTTGGATAAATGGAGAGGGTTGTGTAAGGAAGTGAAATAAAAATTCAATTCAGTGCACACGTGGCAGGTTGTCGGCACTGAAATGTGTGGAAAATCAAAGAAAAAGCAAAAATGATAGAATATTGTCTTATATGAGCTTTACATAATGTTTCAGAGCCACATATTTGAGTAATTTTATAATCATTCACAGCCATTTTTCAAAATAGCTAAGCCACATAGGAAAGGAGGCGCCAGAGACAAATCAGTTAATACCAGATGTGTTTTCATTAGCCGTGTTAGCTAATCAACAAAAGATAATATAATATTGCCATGTCTGTTCTACAATTCTTACTTGAAAACCCCCCAAAAAGCATCATATATCTCCTTTGAAAGTGGCCAGACACTACTCACTAAATTGAAATAGTACATGCTAGATATGTGTACGCATTTGTTGCAATTATCAAAAGCATTTTCAGTAGAAGTCATGTTTTAGTAGCTCCAGCACTCACATTTCAGTATAACAAGTATAACTCCCTCTATCTGCTTTGACTTCACATACCTCTACAATCTTAGAGAACTGCAAACAGATTAAATGATTCAGGCAAAAATGGATCCACATCTCTTCACCTGAATGTACTCTTTTGTGCTGATAGATACGTAGTTATTTCATGAAAACTGTGCCTTAGGGATTCCTCACGCCTCTCTCTCCTGCCACACCACGCTTATTCACACATGGGCCTAACTTATGCAGCACGACCGGTCTGCCTATAATAACGTCCACGGCATCTCCCTCTCCTACTCTCCAGCTGCGGTACAGAAAAATCAGGGCAGAAATGTATTTGACACAGCCAGTTAACCATCACCATAGCTGGGAAGTAAAGAGTACTTGAGTAACTTTGGCAGGTGTGTCCAAATGGTTAAGAGTCACATTGTCAAAAATTATAACCAAGGTGTAGGCTGACCACCTGTCCTGGTTCTGGTTGTACTGCACAGCCATTTGAGCATTTGTCCCACATCCCGAATATTTAGATAGTGTCCTGCTTTTTCTTTGGACGTTGTTGAAAACACATTTTCTGCACGGCTGCATAGAAGCGGCTTCCCCCGGCACAACTCAAGAGTTAGAATACACAAAAATGACAATTAAACGGTCTTGACTCTGAAGGACAGGGTCTGTTTTTACATGATTTGACTTCATATGTGGGCGCTGACCCCACTGCAGCCTCCGCAAGAATTCAGTCTTTCATCAAACATTGCACAGCACAGGGGATTGAGGTGAGAAAGCCCCAGGTTAGACACAGCCATGGACCGTCATAGACTTTATAGGAGCAGGGGCCTGTACCGTGGGTGTGGTGTGGGGGTGTTGGGGAGAATGAAAGCGTTTGATGAACAAATGTTGAACCAAGAACCCGTCTCTTTATTGCAACCACACAGGAAAGTGGAAAGATATCTTGATACACAATAAATGCTGTGATTGCTGAAATTGTAAACAGTCTCAGAGTAAACTAGAAAGCACTAGCAGACCTCCACCAAGGCATTGACATGGATCACTCCCCAAAATCCTCTCATCCTCATCAAAACTGATTTGACCTGAACGATTTGTCCAAATCAATGCAGTATTTTTTTTAGGTTGAACTGTTAAACCAACAAACTAGCCAAACAGATAAAAGCCATGCAAGCAAAACCACTTGAGTATAAAGATCTATGACGCTCAGTAATACAGTTACACAAGATGGCAAAGAACAATAGTTATAATAGGATACAAAACTGTGGAAAGAAATAGAGGTACAGAGCAATGTAAAACAAGGAAAAGTCAAGCAGCAATGCATATAACCAATAAAAAGTATAAAGAAAGGCTTACCGTTGGTGGTTTTATGAGGTCTGAAATGGCACCAGGAACCTAGATAGAACCTCATTCAGTCAACTCTTTAGGGAAGACTTTTTCAAATCAGAACATAGCCACATCCACAGCAACAAACAGCAAGAGCAAAACAATTAGAAACACTTGAGTATGAGGGTCCATCACAATAATCCCTTTATCGTCATTGCAGCAGTTGGACAACCAAATGTATCATTAGTTAGCAAAACTAAAGTCCAAATACCAAAAAGTTCCAAAGCAGGCAAGCAAAGAAACAACCAAAGGCCAAGCACTCTATAACAATGTTTGGTAGATTCTTTGTGATAAGACCGGATGGATCAGGAGGCCATCGAGATTAGAAAACGTGCACCAAGGATGATGAACCAGGATGAAGGAGCATACACTCTATCCCACACCTGGGACGCGGTCCTAGAGAAGGCGTCAGACTGTAGGGGGGCGTAAGCGTTCCCTACTGTCTGATAAAACCACCTAAGCAGCCTACAAGATACGTCACAGCAACATCACATGACGCTTCTGACAATGACTACAGGAAGTATGTAAAGCAGGTTAAAAAAAAAACGCTCCTGTCTTCTCAAAAAGAATCTACCAAACAAAAGCCAAGCAAGCAATATCAAAACATCTAAACTAGAATTATCTTCAGTCATCTAAACTACACCACGGTTAGAAACGCTCAAGCAGACAATGAGCTCAGACATCACCATTTTTAAACCAAATGCTTCAAAATGCTACAACCTCAGCAACACCTCAAAATAAACACAGCAAGGTACAGGAAGCCAAAGCAAAGCAAGCACAAACAGCAGCTCAAACATCCAGCTCATAAATGTTAAAGAGCCCTACCCTTGGTCGTATTGTATGGTCAAAATGGCAGCCTCCTCATCACCCTGAAAAGGTACAAATCAGAAATAGTCTTATTATTATTATTATTATATTAGTAAATTATGTTAAAGTGTTCTTGATGGAAAAGCCAAAATTGTTTTTACCTGGATATTAAAATAGAGCAAGGCAAGTTCCACACGTCTTCCACCATTTTGTGTCCTTTATGTGGATTCACTGGTTACAGCTGCTTAACTGATTCTTCAAAGTTCTCATTGTAATGTTAGCTGGCCGTTTAGCACGTTCTGGCTGTTAGACTGACCATTGATCTTTCATTCACAGCTTTGTGCACATTGTTTATGGTCTCCCGGTCACCTTAGTCCTCATCTTCTTTGTTTGGGTTTAAATGGTGATTAGCGTGTATCAGGTTGGTACATTACTTTTTTTAGTCCTCAAAATGCTTGTTGCAACTTCACACTTTCTGCATGCAAACAGGGCAAGTGATACACAAGTGTTTTTCATTGCTCTGATTGAAAGAGGGTGGAGCTGCAAGTGATAGTTTCAGGTCCCCTAGTAAAGACAAAAGATCAATCATATTTTTTACTCTGTCTTTTTTTCATCCAGATGTTTTTGAGCAGAGTTTCACTTGCTAAATTATCCCCAATGTAGTGCCCATGGATTTTGTTATTTGTATTTATTCTTTCATTGACAACTAGACTAGACAAACTAGACTTACCCAGGTCTGAACCAAGTCTGAACCAGGTCTAACGCAGGTCTAATGCAGGTCTAACCCAGGTCTGAACCAGGACTAAAAGTCTGAACCATGTCTAAACCAGGTCTGAACTAGGACTAAACTGGGTTTTGACCAGGTCTGAACTAGGAATAAACAGGGACTAAACAAGGACTAAACCAAATCTGAACCAGGTCTAAACTGGGTCAAAACCAGGTATGAACCAGAACTATACTGAGGCTGAACCAGGACTAAACCAGGTCTATTTGTGTCAAGTTGCTAAAAGACACACACAAACACACACATAAATACACACACAAACACTACTAAAACATTGCCTCCTTGGCAGATTTAGAGGTAAGCCTGAGGGTCACAAAAATTGCTCTGTGGGCTGCTTTTGACCCTTGGGGCATAGTTTAGTCACCCCGGAAATATAGGATTAAATGGTACCTCATGGGTATATTGCATCATTTACTTATTTACTTATTTTGTAAGTGACTATGCTTTTCTTACAGTTTTTGGCAACTCCACTCATCTCTGTGAGTTGGTTTTAAAAACATCAATATTTGTGCCTTCATTTGTAATAGTTTGTAGAACTTTAATGTATTTTTACTCTTCTTATTTAGAAATACCAAACTCTTTTTGTCCGATTATATAAACCGTAATAAAAAATAAATCAGAGAGAATTCAAACCATTATTCAGTACATCACTTTTTTACCCTACCCTTATTATTCCATCCTATACTTATTGATTGTACTATAAACACAAAATAACAAAAATGTACTGAACTATAGTGCATTATACATTTTTCAAAAAGTAACTGAGCAAACTGTGGTTTTCTCCAACCACTATAGGCCCTATAGTCTGGGGTTTGTGAGGTGATGTTTACAGGACCATATTCAAAAATAGAGCCAGAGGAGGAAGACAGAAGAAATCTAAACCACTTTGATCTGGACTTCTGTCACAGGCTCATGTTGCACTATCCCTCCAGGAATTGATTACTGTAGTTATTTAGTTAGTGAGTTATACTGTATACAAATGTAGACTGTGGGTCTGGGGACAGTGGCCAATGGGGGGAGGGGTTATGGAGAAGGGGTGTTGGATTTTGTGTCGGACATTTGTGGAAGCCAGCTTTCCGTGAATATTGTACTGCCCCCAATGTTTGTAACTTGTTCAAAATCACATCTGTAGGCTGCATTTAGGTTCAGTTACTGTTGCTTTTGGGTCAAATTGACCCGTTATGAATTTTTACAAAGAGAAACATTGTATATATGTTTTTGCCATGAACTTTTCTGGCTTTAGCTTATTTTGTGTAACAAACAAGTACACATGCATCTGCGTCCTACCACGTTGAGCATCTTATGGCAACACAAGGGTTAACTTGTTACATAGGCCGACAGGTTAGATTGTTACATTGCCAATGGTTACAATTTTATTTTATTGCTACTTTAAATCTGCTTTGTTTTTGATTTGTCACTAAATAAATATTTAAATTCAGTTAAAACAATTTAGCAAAATCTATATGCTAACATGCAACAACACTAGACATCTCAGCTTTTGAGAGATGTTTATGGGTTGGTGTGGTAAAGAATACATTTGCTGTTAAAAAAGTCAAAACTAGTTTACTGAAATAAGACAGAGGCTTCAACACCCAATATTGCGTAATAAAAATGTAGGTAGATGGTGGCTTGCAGTGACGTGCAGTCAGAGGAGGCCTCACCTGCCGTCATGGAAAGAAAGAAAAAAATATTTTTTTTAATTTATTTTTTTATTTTCTTTATTTCATAAAGGGACAGTGCATATTAATGAACATTTCTGTCAATATGCCAGAGTTAGCCAGAAGGCTATTTTTCATCCGCAGTCCATAGACAGATGTTAAACGTCACCCTAAATATAACAGTAAAAACAACAGTAAAATGACATATTTACAGGACAATATTACAATACAGTACATTTAGTAAGTAACAAATGAAAAAATAAAATAAATGGTTGTATTTTCCAGTAATTTTCTAAACTAATTCTCAATTTTAACTTATATTATTTTTTAATTTTCACGTTTACCACTAAAATAATGAGAAGAGACTAGGCAACGGACACATAGCGCCGCACAACGCTGCACCGCCTACATCCGGAGGCCAGGTTTGACTGGGCCTCAGATGAGGGCGGTGCTCTCTCTTTATGCCGCTATTAAATGTTCAAATACGAATACTATATGAACTAAATTTTCATAGTTTAGCTAATTTATATAATTAGCCGTGTTTTTGTCAGAAACTTAATTTCTGTAATGTGTGTCTTGTGCCATACAATCGATGGCGTAGAAGCATAAGGGAGGCCGACACTTCTCCGGCCTCATGTTAGAGGGCACGGCGCATGGACTTCATTTATAAAGTAAAAGTAAGACCGTAATTAATTTTTTGTTTAATTTAATGTGCTTTTTTGTGTGCCACTTGTGAAAACGCTGCTCTGGAGGTCTCATATGATGGTTGTAAATCTCACCTCACCGCACATCACTGGTGGCTTGCCATTTAAACTCTCACTCAAAGTCATTGGTTTGAAATGTCTGAAAAAGTTAGGACGATTTCAATATGCCTCCGCGATTATCTCCATCAAAATGTCATGTTCCTATGAATGACTCAGTACCATGCATTTTCTTCTCTTTTTTTCAAGATGGCGCCTGATAACGACAGTGTGCAAAAATCTCAATGCCAACCATATTTGTATTCTAATAAGCCAGACACACACTTCCTGTTTGAGCTTATATCGCGGCACTGCTGCTGTTTTTCTGTTTTTTCCGATATAAACTTTTTGAGACAGAAAACAAATTGCGTTTGGGCTTGCAGACAGCGAGATGATAATCTAGGTGCTCACAGCAAGTCGTTCACTCAGGCAGGCTGACGTTTGATTTCATAGCTCACTGGTGGATCTCTGCTGGAGAGAAACACGCTGCTGTTTTTACACATTACACTTGAAATAACACATAATGAAGTATCTTGTCGAGCTAAGGGGAGATGGGTGTGATAGATTGGTCACAAAATGTGTAGGAAAGGGGGAGAATGTAACAGCTTCAGAGTCAATGTGTTTGGCAATATGCAGGGTGAATGAAGCTCCTTTTCTTGCACCCCAGCCTTCCATGAATAAGTGTCTCTTTAGTTTTTACACAATGGAGAATGGAAAGAGCTCAAAGACTTTCTTTCTCCAAATCAGTCGAGGAAAAATGTGACCAAAATGTAAAAAGTATTATTAAATCTGTTTAAATGTAAAATCATAGGTGGATTGCTGCTAGAGAATAGAACAGTTTTTATTTTATTTTTTATTTAACATGAAATAAAATATAATGAAGTATCTTGTGGTGCTAAGAGATATTGATGAGAGTGGCCACCAGGAGCTGTTGAGCTGATAAGTCATTACTGCGGCTGGTTAGGTTGTTCTACGGTCTGTGCTTACTAAACTGATGTGTCCACAGATGAAGTCAGAGCACAGGAGATTAGCACAAGCCTTTTTACACCGCTGATCTCCCCATGAATGTGTACAGTTTCATGTTTTTGGTACATTTGAAGTAAACGTTGTCAGTTACCAATAGTGAATCATTTTAAGGATGTTCTTGCCTTCAGTTCAATTAAAGCTACAGACTTTATATGGCATTTGAATGTTTTCATCGGATACTCAATATTCCAGCTAGTCCTGACCTAATGATAGGGAGAAGGATCCTTGGGCATTGAAGGATTGATTAACGGCACAGTAGAGGGTCCCGGGTTCGATTCCTGGACCGGCCAATTGGGGTCCTTCTGTGTGGAGTTTGCATGCTTTCCCCGTGTCTGCGTAGGTTTCTTCCAGGCACTCCGGTTAACCCTACCACTAAAAACATGTACAATAGGTTCCCTGTTGGAGCTTGGAGATTCCCCTGAAAAAGATATTCGGAATCTCAGTGGGACTTTCCCGGTTAAATAAAGTAAAGGCCCAATTGGGGGTAAATTAGCCATATGAGGATAATAACATCCTAACATAAAAATAGTGTGGAACACGACCACTTATGCTCAGTTGATTTTGAATTATAATGCTACAACAGCCCACAGTTAATACATAAGAGGCTCACTTGTGATCCAAGCTTAGTTCTGGCTTAGTGAGCACAACACAAAACAATTATTGAATTTATTAGCCTTAGTTTTTATGCTTGAAAAAAAATCTAAATTATCATGGCCCTGAATGTATCCTGGCCCTGAATGTATCCTGGCCCTGAATGTATCCTGGCCCTGAATGTATCCTGGCCCTGAATGTATCGTGGCCCTGAATGTATCGTGGCCCTGAATGTATCGTGGCCCTGAATGTATCCTGGCCCTGAATGTATCCTGGCCCTGAATGTATCCTGGCCCTGAATGTATCCTGGCCCTGAATGTATCCTGGCCCTGA
>JAVQKC010120864.1:0-14420 GCA_036025475.1 Philypnodon macrostomus
CCTAAGTCATAAATTATATAGAAATGATTGCGATATTGGCCGCAGCCAGTGGGTAGATGCTCAACCTTCAACCGGAGGGTCGGTGGTTCGAGTCCCTGCCCGTGCACACGCTGTCAGGCCCTCCCGTGGACACACCACCCGCGGGAGGTACCATGGTGCAATGTGGATCGGGCGGTGGTTGAAGGCGGGAGTTCCCTGCTTAGACTGCTGCCTCCGCGACCCGGTTTCGGACAAGCGGAAGAAAATGGATGGATGATTGCAATATTATTTTTTTATTTATCACTTTGTATGTCGAACAAGAATTATTAGTGAAATCAGAACAACAGTGTGATATGGTGGAAATGGTTTCAAAAGTTTTATCCCGGCTGGTTTGGTAGAGCATTGCTGTGATTGGTTTAATTGGATATTCTTCCACTTTTCTGGTCCTATGTATTTGATGAGTTAGGGCTGAAAATGCACCTAACATGCATGTTCATTGGACAATAGACAATATGTAGCTCAAACCATATGAACCTCAAGGTGTGTGTTTTACCTAAGTCATGTTTTGTGATCATCTTTTGCCTCTGCTGATGGATTTATCCCAATGACCGAGCCTCACATCTCTCCAGCAGGGGTTTAATTGAGTGACTAATGCATGCACAGTTAAAGCCTTTGAAGACATCACAAAATCTGCTCACAAATTAAACAATGATGCATCAAGCTGTGAACAGGATGGTAATGACGCTGCTTCACTTAGAGACTGGAGCTGAGGTTCCTGCTAGAATGAAATTTCAGTGCCTTTAAGTCGCCTGCTTTATTCGGAGACAGCAAACATTTCTGCTGTACCTCAAATTGAACTGGCTAGATAAAGTTCATTGAAATCTTAAATAGCCTGAATTTAGACCTCATTCAGTTCCGAATTTAGTCTAAATCTATAGGTTTGGATCAGTCAAACTTGAGAGACCTTCATATAGAATGTTTAGATTTTTATTTTAGTGTTATAGATTGAGGATTATAGTAAGGTCAGGAAAATGCTGCTGCTGTTACCAGGATGTGCTCATGAAATGATATTAAAGACACAGAGCACATTCCTGTAACCTAAGAGCCTACAATCATATATTCATATAAGTAACATTATGCTTGATTCTTGAGTATTGAAAATATTCCAAATAAAACCCACAAGGATGTTATGTTATGTTATGTTATGGTATAGTATGTTATGGTATGGTACTATGTTATGGTTTGGTATGTTATGGTGTGTTGTGTTGTGTGGAGTGTTGTGTGGTATGGTTTGTTGTGTGGTGTGTTGTGGAGTGTGGTGTTGTGTTGTGGTATGGTTTATTGTGGTGTGGTGTTGTGTTGTGGTATGGTATGTTGTGGTGTTGTGGTGTGGTATGGTGTGGTGTGGTGTGTTGTTTGTGGTGTGTTGTGTTATGGTGTGTTGTGGTGTGTTGTGCTGTGCTGTGTGGTGTTGTGGTATGGTATGCTGTGGTGTGTTGTTGTGTTGTGGTGTGTTGTGTTGTGTTGTGGTATGGTATGTTGTGGTGTGGTGTGTTGTGGTATGGTATGTTGTGGTGTGTTGTGTGGTGTGTGTTGTGTGTGGTGTGTGTTGTGTGTGTTGTGGTGTGTTGTGTTGTGGTGTGTGTTGTGTTGTATGGTATGTGTTGTGTGTGTTGTGGTGTGTGGTGTGTGTTGTGTTGTGGTGTGGTGTGTGTTGTGTTGTGTTGTGGTGTGGTATGGTACGTGATGTTATGGTGTGTTATGTTATGGTGTGGTATTTTTATGGTGTGGTATGTTATGGTGTGTTATGTTATGGTGTGGTATGTTATGGTGTGGTATGTTATGGTGTGTTATGTTATGGTGTGGTATGCTATGGTGTGGTATGTTATGGTACGTGATGTTATGTGACCACAGATGTAATAGATTTATGTTTTAACTCTGGTCACATTTTTCACGTTTAATCCTTTAATCAGGTGGAGGATTAGTGACAGCCTGTCTTTATTATGAAATATAACCAATATAATGTAGAAACTGAACTAGGCTACGGTGTAAATTGAGTGCATGGCTCATTGACTGCATCAACACAACAGCAACGCCTTTAGCAAAACAAATAAAAACATTCAATGACTTCCACTTTATCACAAACTGTTATTACGTCATCAAACCATTTATGTCACACTGCTTCTTTGGCAGCAGTCTTCACAACCTGCGTCTGTAGTGAGTTATTTATAGTTCACTCCACTAAGAATATCCCGCGTCATAACAGTAACATTATCCTTTTTAGTTGTTGCCCTGCCTCCTCCTCCTCTCTTATCCAGCTCCCCACCGCTTTTTGGATGAGAGGTGTCGTGTTTGGGGGCTATAAAAGGCGGGACAGACGCTCTTCAGGCGGACACTGGCCTCACTACTGTCGGGGAACTGCGCAGAGCCGCTGAAGTTTTTATTATAGCAATTCTCTTGAAAGAAATCATACATATTTAAGGGGACTATAACCTTTATTTGAGTATTTTTAATGATAGTTCCACGGTGAAAATAGAAGATGACGATTTGGTGTAACGCGTGCCAGTGTTACGTCAGGACGCCGTGTACGTCACACGACCGTTTGAGCGAGGATCAGCAGCGCGCCTCTTCTCTCTGCAGGAGGCTCAGGTCAGCTAACGGCTCATTTCAGTTTCATAGGCTTTAGAAATATATAAAGAAAAATACACTTTTTGTCCAATTTCTGCCACAACAATCTATTATTTGTTATAAAATAGTATCCCATTATGTTATATTATATTATATTTGCTCAAAATATTTTGTTTGGGCCTTGTGATCCCTTTATGGTCAAACTGGACAATTCCGTACCAGATTGTTGACAAATGAGCTAAAGTGGAGTTTTATAATAAGTCTTATAATGGATATATATGGATATAACTACATTATTTTGCATCACTCTTTATCTTGGTTCAGGGCATGTGTTTCAGCATTAGAAATGTTGATTTACTGCTACCCAAACTGTCTGAAAAACAAGAAAACATAGATAGTATTCGATATGTGAATGAATGATGTCCAATGAACAATGGCTGTGAGTATAGTAGTAGCAAAAATAGCTACTCCGAATCAACTTGATCCCATCTTTATTTAGATCTGCATCTCCACCCAAACAAACACAGTCAGCGAGCGCTTTATTTAAACTCATCGATTTCTCCTTTTGTGGCTCATGTTTGTGTTGTGATTGTGACGTGGTGCAGGGCTGCTCTGATGATGCTCACTGTAAAAGGCAATGAATGGGCCGGCAGCACCTCCCACTACAACGTGTGTGTCCTCCTTGTTTGTGTTACGCCCACCAAAGCTCCTCTATAAAACCATCATCCCTCAGCAAATGGGCCCAGATGGATTCAGATCACTCTCAGTACTAAGAGCTCTTGTGGATGCTGCGGTTAGAGCCGAGTTACCATAGAGACGCACTATTGTAGCTCATGAGGTACTAGGGAATAGATCGGCGATATAAAAAGGTTTGAGCTAACTTTATCACAACACATTTAGACAGCTTTCAGCAGCTTTTTTCTCTTTTTATATTCATAAGAGCATTTTTTAGCATTTTGTGACATAGTTCTTTTTTTTTTGAATGTTTTTTTCCCACCTGAAGTCGACACAGCGCACCATCTGCCTCCAGTGATTCACACATTGATTTGGCAAAGTTTTTTTTTTTTTTTACACTGGATGCCCTTCCTGACTCAACCCTCTCCATAGATCAAAGCTTGAGACTAGCTCAAGAGAGGAGTACACTGTTGTGACCCCCCCTGTGACTGGATAGATAGGATTCTTGCAAGCTTTGTTCATAGTTTTGGACAAGAATGACTTTACATAGACTTTTGCAGCTTTGAGATCTGTTTTTGATTTGGAAAATTTTGCTCAGTCCTTACATTTTTTCGGCCAACATGGTCTCTCACAGATCCACCAAGGGAGCGTCCAAAGCCAGGCGAGACCACATCAATCACGAAATCCGAAATATGCGAGATCTCTTGCCCTTCACCGCTGAAGACCAAGAACGACTCTCCTACCTGCACTCCATGGCAGCTATATGCACCTACATCAGAAAGTCGGTGCTGTTTCAAGGTATGTCTTCAAAAGTTTTTTTAAGTCTGTGTTAACTTTCAAATCGATGGCAGCGCTTTAGGGGATGTGCAAGTCTTAAAGGAAGATGTGACAAGCCAAAAAATGAAAAGTGAATATAACGGTGAACTTTTTGTGTGCCTCCCTTAAGGATTAGCGTCAAAGGAGGAATCTCAGTGCTCGCTCCCATACGAGGGCTTTCTTCAAGCCCTACACGGCTTCATCCTGGTCACTACCACACAGGGGAGGCTGGTCTACGTGTCCGAAAACGTGGTGGAATATTTGGGCATTTCTGTGGTGAGTTGATGATTACTACATGTTTCAGATTTGAGTCAGATTTGATTCAGATCTGAACTATGGATGAAGACCGTACTGGAAAAATGATCCCCAAGAGCTTTCGAGAAAAACACACGAGTAAAAAGCATTTTTTGATTTATTGTATTTTACGTGCTGAGAAAAACAGCAAAACTGTTAAATGCAGTGTTAGGTCATACCGGGCTACTTTGTTTTGATGATAAATGGAGCTTTTTAATGTTTTTAGGTGGATGTCCTTCAAGGAGACTCCCTATACGACATGCTGGAGCGATCAGACGTAGATATTGTTAAATCAAACCTGGATTTTCACAGCGACTCATCCCCAGGTAGGAAACAATCAAATATCAAGCCATTTGAAACACTAATTATGATTTACTGGGATCATACTCAAATCTTGGCATGTGGGTTTCTCTACATCTATGCAGCCTATTTTATAAACCACTGAATACAATCAAGCAAAACAGATACATATGCTGTGTCTTTTAAATAGAGGCATACATATATTAATATAGCCAAGTACTCACTGGTAAATATTAAAAATGTGTGTCTGTTTCTTCAGAGAGGAGCTTTGTTTGTTCCATGCAAACCTCCAAAGCCTTCAAGCTCCAGAATGGCAGCTGCAGTTCGATTCTTGTCCGGGGAAGCTTCCAGTTCTTCCCTCAGCAATCTTCATCCTCCTCTTCATCATGTCCCGTGAGCGAGCCCCTGTTTGTGTCCATGTGCAGCCCCACAGTGAACCGCATAAGGAAGAGTGACTCACAGTTCTGTCACATGTTCAACAGTGTGCACAGACTGGACATGAGCTTCAGCCAAGTGTCAGACAGGTACAATATGGTTGAGTTTTTGAAAAAGCAATGGAAGTAGTACTTTTGAATATACTTTTTTATCACCTGCTCTGTCTAACTATCAATAACTGTCTTTGTGGACATAGTATGAGGAAGTGACCAGATACAGAAAAGTTATACAGTTATATATGATAATGATAATGTCATAGAAAGGGTAGTTGTCATACATGAGATTGTCATCACCGTTGTCACCATACAATGCAGTACAATATACTATTACCAGTGTTTGGGCATTTATAATATTGTATAGCATTTTTTACCTATATCTGTATCCTCCCACTAAAAACCTGCCTTTATGTTTTGCAAATAAATCTGATATGAGCCGACATTGGCAGTAATCTATTTGACACATAGGCCTAACTATAACTACCACATAACCATATAATGCCGACATTTGTGTATTTAAGCGCCTGTCGTCATAGACTGAAATACATTGTTTGTCTTTTCGTCCACAGTGTTTTGTTTTATCTTGGTTATTCATCTGACGAACTCACCAACAGCTCTTGGTACAGCCTGATCCATCCAGAAGATATTTCTCTGAGCGCAGATTCTCATAAATGTTTGGGTATGTCTCCAACACACTGCACAAAAACAAAAGCTGCAATTATAAACTTAATGATCCCAGTCTTAAAAGTCAGGGGTAAACAAAAACTGCTCATACAGTATTTCTGTATTTTATGGAACATAAAATACTCAACCAGCTTTAATAGTTTCTTAGTGAGGCTATTACTTATTATGGCAACAAGCTTTCAGTAATGAAACAGGCAGTATAAAAACAATATTTCATTGTTATTATTTACGGCCAGGCATTTATGTGACTTCATTTGTGTTTGCCCACAGTGCAGGCAGATGAGGGGTGCAAGTTGCAGATGGTGATTCGACTCCAGTGTAAAGATCTGTCGTGGTGCTGGGTCTATATCCGAGCTAACAAGGAGGCTCAGGGCATCAGCTGTGCTAGCTACATCATCAGGTAAGAGTCTTTCTGCACAAGTGAACTGATAAGGGAAAACTCATTGGTATTTGTTGTGTAGCTAAACACTGCAGTTAGGTAATCCTCACTTAATCCTTGCCTCATTATTATATTATTATTATAAATTCCAGATGTTTGAACTATTTGAATTATTATAATAAATTCCAGATGTGTGAACTATTAAACATGGGATTTATTCTCTTCCTTATAGTATTAAGTAGTAAGTTGTGAGTTCTTCCCAGAGGCAAGCTCATTAATGGTCAGCTCAATCGAAGTGTGCTATATTGATTTCACCCTATACCATATTCACTATTAAAACAACTTATCTAATCATTTCCCTTGCTCTTGTAGTGAAACTGAGGCCATATTCCTGCGCCAGAAGCTCACCAGTGTAACCCTTGCACCAGCGGACCACTCTTCATCTCATCACCCAAACTCCAAAACCAGTAAATGTTTAAAGAGGCAGCGGACGTACAGCAGCCAAAGTGATGAGCCTTGTGCCAGAAAGAGGAGAGACTCAGAAATGGAACAGTCCTTTGTGTTGGATGCTTCTTCTCAAGGCGATTTTTCACCTGTTCCTACGTGTGAAAGCCCTACCATGTTCACGCCTCCATACACTCCCTGCTCTGCCAGCTCCTCCCTCAGCCATGATCTCCTTGTAGACCATCTGCTCTCTTCTCCTGAACCATCTTCACCCTATTACTCCTACCCACAAGCAACTCTCACCTGTGGGCAGTCTCCTTCTCAATCTCCCCTAATGTTAGCTGCTGAACCAAATTATGACCAGTCGCCTTTGGGTCCTCTAAGCACCCACTCCCCACTCTCATCTCCTTCCTATGATTTCCCAGCTTGTACACCAGATGCTCGATTAGTTCCAGATCCTGTTTCGGACATGTGTGAAAGCCCAATGGACTGCACGCTACATCAGGATGACTTCTTAGAGCAGCCACATGGGGGCGGCCTTGTCCACCATGTACATAATGCTTTGGTTCATCCCAGTCTACTCACCCCCAGCCAGAGTCCAACATCAAGAGACACTTTTGAGTTTAGTGAGAGGGAGCAGGCAGAGATCAGTATCCTGGCTCAGCAGATCAAAACTTTAGCCAATAGTTTTGATATGTTACACACATTTAGCCCAGTTCAAAATACAGCCCAGACGTCACTAATGAACGGGCAGGTGTTCGCTTATACCTGGCCACAACATCCTCCACTGACCTCTGCACCTGGGTTTAAATGCGAGCTTGTCCTGGACGACTGTGTATTTCACAGCATCTTAAATGAGCTGGACTTGGTCACCAGAAAGAGCAGCTCACCTGACCATGGGGTTAGTGCCTTTAGCTCGGAGCAGCGCAGCAGAAGTGTGTCCTGTCAACAAGAGTCGGCCCTGGGTCTCTCCCCAGACATCTCAGAGGAAGCAGAACAGCTCACTTCAGATGGAATAAGCATGGATCAAAACAATGGGTTGCATCAACTCAACCACTACATCCACAGTAGCCTTCAGCAAGGTACGTCTCCCACCTGCTGAGATGTCTTTGATACTGTGCTGGGATTTCACTAATGTTTCTGTCTCTCTCTTTTTCAGATGGACTTACTGAAGAAAACCTGTATTGAACTAAGTCTGTGACTTGCTCTATACCACTTGTATGACATATTGTCACATTAAGCTTCTTTTGCTGGATTCAAAGAAACTGCAAAGACAAATGGAGGACTTCTTTGCTTTAGTGGTTTCCCCCTGAACGACTTCTCTGTGAAATTGATGAGAATCTAAAGTAGATTCAGTGCTTGGCTGTGACGACTGCTGTCATCTTTGTTTATACTACTTATGAGAAACGGTACTTTTAAAAATAGTTTTAACAACACTTACACGTTGGAAAGAGAGTATATTTTTCTTGTTCTAACAGTTTACAATTGAGCACTTTATCAATGTCAGAGCCACATGAATTATATAATGAGGCACCCGAAGGATTATTTCTGAATTCCTGAGATGTACGCCGCAGTATTAGTCAATTAGGGTCCCTTATAATGTGAAAGGATGTAGAGAAAGAACTTTCTGGATTTACATTTATTTTTGTAATTGCTTGTTTTATGAAGGCGTTTCGTGAGATAAATGGAGCCAAACAACTACCTCATTCAAACACACTTCAGCTTCTCACTGCTTCAAACACTGACCCTAACTACTTTGACATGACTATCTTTTATTAGTGAAATGTGAAACGTAAACTTCAGTCATTCCTGATTTGTTTCTCTCTCATGCTACTAGACTAAAGTGTAAATAAAGTGAATGCCATAGACAGTGGGTTGTGTCTTTACTCACTGGCCACTTTAAGAAGTAGACTTATTCAACTGCTGGAGAACACAAATAGCCAGTTAACCAGTCACATGACCAGCAGAAGATCACAATAGGGTTACATTATTAGGTGCAGGGTCTACTGATTAAAGTGGCCAGTGAATGTAAAAATGATGGGATTTTTGTCTTGGACTCATGCTGTAGTGACTTATAAAGAAAACAAAATAGATACAAGATACAAATACATACACAGCAACATCACATTAAAATGCGCTGCTGTTTAGAAGTTTAACAGATATAGGGACTAAAGAGTTTTTGAACCTGTTAAGTCATCTTAGAGGGACTCTGTATCTTCTCCCGGAGTGAAGGAGGGGGTACTCTTCTTCAAGGACATGAGCTGGTTCAACTAGTGTCCTCTGAGCTGCTTTGAAGACCAATTCCTCATAGAGTGAGTTGAGAGACTGGTTTCTTTCCAATGATCCTCATTGCATTGTCAGTTTGCTATATCTAGTCAAGCTATATCTAACCAAGCTTGTGGCTGTAATAAAATGTATTAGTTTCAGTTTAGCAGCCTGTTGTGTTATACAATGCATGTTTGTGATCATCTTGGGTAAACAGAATGTGCATATGATCTAGTGTGCTGTTCAGTGCTACATTGATTTTCACATTTAGCTAGTGGTCAAACCCATAAGAAGTATATAAACTGTACACAGAGGAATCAATAATGTGTGTGGACTGATGCACTCGATGGATAGGGAAAGTGAATAGACATTAAACAAACATATGAAGAGAGAGCTTGCTGAGGTGACTGACGGCTCATACTGTTTAAATAGGCTTTAGTGTGTGATGGTGCAGTGCAGAGATTTCACAGGCATTTTAAACCAGCCACTAGATGGAGTGATCGCGCCAAACTTTCCCCACTGGCACATGTACGCTTTGATTTTGTAATTCAGCTTATCCAGATTTCTTCTTCTCCATGCATTCATTCTCAGTAAGGTTTATATTCTCTCATGACAGTGTGCAAATGTAAAACTGTAAGTAAGCTGTATTTCGATGGGATCCAAAACCTTTTAAATTATTTTCAGCATATTACATTCTAATGGCGCCTAGAACCATTTTTTGACAAAAGACAACATTTTTGCAGAGAATATAATAATGCATTTGTATTTTTAAGTTGCAAGTCTAAAGTAGGGTCTGTAGAACTGTTACATACATCAAAATGTTTCACTTTACAGTTGGATATTGGAAATAAATCAGACAATTTCTATTGCCTTTGGATTCTTCATTGTAACAAACTTCACCTGGTTTACCTCCACATGATTGACATGACATAATTTATTCTGACTGGCATTCTTATGAAAAGACAGAAAGATAATAAGCAGTCTACAGCCACAGATGAAAGTACGAAGAACCTACACGTCCTTCCAAAGAACACCCACATTGCTCTTTGAAATCTAATGAAAATAAGCTCGCATGTCTTCAAACTTTCTGTCATATGCACAGGACTGTATGTACATGGCACACGTGTGATTTAAGTGTCCAATACAGTGCCTGAGTCTGCGCTGGGACCATAATGCACAAAGCACATTCTCCAGTCTATTCATGAGTGAACTGTCCAGATGCCTGTATTATCCACCGAGACCTAATTAAGAGTGATGTGTCTTGAAGGGTACAGCGGCAAATAAAGTTCCCTAACAACTTCACCACTACATCTGGTGAATGTGGTCTGCAGCAATATACCTAAAACAGTAATTATGATATCCCACCGGCAAAGTGACCAAGCAAAGTCCACAGCAGGAGACAGCTCGATTCTGTTTGACCTCCCCCCAGTGAAGAATGGTTAACACAATGACAAAATAAGTGATGTTATTATTAAATAGGGCATTTTGTTTGTAGCACAGATACATTCATGCTTATTGGGATAAAGACAGGTATATATAGGCTGCTATGCAATATTTCAGCACTGGGAATAATTACATATATACAGTATTAGTAAAGTCTATGTCTTGTGTTACTATGGGTTCTCTCCAGATACTCAGGGCCACTGCCGCTGTAGACTCACTAAAAGAACCATAGTTGCTGGCACAGGAGAAAGTCTATGTCCTCCAGACCGCCTTGCTTTTTTATGATCTTGTTTGTGATTGTGGCAAACAGTAGCTTGCACAGAAGTGTTAAAACTGTTAATAGCTCAAGAACAAAAGCTTATGACTACATACTGTAACACTGCTATGGCTGGCTCACTTTATCACTGTGAACACGCTGTATTGAGATTTCACACTGATGCCAGTAGGACACCATGATGAAGTGATTGAACTCTCTCTCTCTCTCTTTCTCTCTCTTTCTCTCTCTCTCTCGTCATTCATTTCTACGCGCACTAGATCTTGTAATGTAGCGCCAGTGGCCTCATCCCTTGTCAAAAGTTGTTGTATCAGTCCGCCGAACAGGTGTTTTCAATTAACGGCCGTGTCGCGGTGACATGTAGCTTACACTAATATGTTTGTCAGCTCGGTTGGACACGTTTCGACAAAGAATAACGTCATTAAAGTTAAAACTATTAGAAAAACTCCACTGGGGGGCGGGGCCATTTGATGAACAAAAACCACGTGAGTACAGTTTTTTTCTGCAGCACAAGACATTACAATGCTTATGTGAGTCCCCAGTGTGAGTCAACGAGCAATAAGCTATTCAATATATAATTTAATAATCACGATTCTTTGCTCTCTGAACTATCGTAGATATCATTTTTTTATTTAGAGTTATATAAAGCCTACACCTTTTTCCTCTGGGGCAGATTTATATATTTCTGTAGCATATCTTGGTAACATCTCAAAAAGTGCTCCCTTTATGTGGAATCATCAAATTGTACAGAGCTGTATATTCAGAGCTAAGAATAGTACCTGGCATTAGAACAAAAGGAGGAAGTTTATGTGTAGACCCACACACTTTACAACTTCTAATTACCCAGAAGCCTCTCCTGTCTGCGATATTAAATTAAGACAATGAGAAATAATCTCACGTCAAGTCTCACAGGAGTCTGAAGTATGAGGAGGAGGTAAAGGATGATGTTGGAGCTTCAAACCTGCACAAATTGGCATTATATTGAGCAGAAAAGGTGACAAAAGAGAAGCTATAGAGAAAAGTGTCACCCGCAAGACATCTAAAGCTGTGGTTCTCAACGCCATGTATCTCCACAGAAAGCCTTTTTCAAGTGCCATTATATTGGGCTAAAATGAGACTAAGTCAGGACTAATTTAGGTCTAAACGTAGATATAAAATGGGAATAGAAAAATAATATGGTCTATACAGGGTTGATACCTGGTCTAAATCTAATCTAGTGGTAGAACTGTTGTCCTCTAACCAGAGGGTTGGCAGTTTGAATCCCGCTCAAAACTGTGCATACTGTTGTGTCCTTGGGCAAAACACATATTGCCTGTGATTGGGGTTTTATGGTTGGAGAGGCCATTAGCGCGACATGGCTGCCACATCTCAATCACCACTTTCCCACCACCAGTGTGTGACTGTAGTGTGAATGAATAATGGACATAATTGTAAGCAAGTCGAGAAAGCCGTGAGTGCAATATAAATCGAATCCATTAATCAAATCCATTATATTATACTTAAAAAACAGGACCCAGTTTTCTGCACATAATAATCAAACCCCTGATCAGAGCGGGACTAAACCAGGAAGAAAACTTGACTCAATATAATCTAAATCTAACGTGAACTGCAAAACACCCCTGCATCATGTATCACCAGTAGTACCTGCACCACAGTTTGAGAACCACTGCTCTAAAGTGCTTTTCAAATGGGAATGATGCAGAGTGGAAGCTGAGACAAAAAAAAGCACTTTCAAAATGGTGCCTCCCATAATTTTTATATTCTGTAAAATATTGATTGTTCTTCAAAGATAAGGTTTCTCAATTGAAACTCCAGAGCCTCAGGTGGCACTGCTGCATCTTTGTTTATTTGCCCGGCTTCTGCTTTTATTGTTGCTGAGCCTGGACTAACCTTGCTATTGAAGGCTTATCTGAAGGTATATGTTGACTTTGCCATAGATGAAGACACACACAGGCATCCCGCTAAGAATGTAATGCGTCTATACTGCTGCAGGATTATTGGCCAAATTGAGTTCGGGACAATAGACCAATACCAGGAAGGTAACTGGGTACACTGGGGACGTTAACAAAGTAAATGTAAAGGCTAAAATAATGTGAAATGAAGGCAAATATTTCTTTGTCTATTTTGGGTTAATGCCCAAGGAGTTTGCAGGATTGTATTTCTACCTCTACAGTTTATAACCTTTACTCTGGCTTTATTCAGGCTCATACTTTAAGATGCTTTTTCAGATGTTTGCTCTGGTGTTTGAGACCAGATTCATTGTGTATAATGCTGTCTACAATGCATTTTCTTTTTTTATGGCTTCTTGGCTCAGTTCTTATTTAGGTGCTCCAAATGCTGTAGTAATGAACTAACTGTATTTATTTTCCAGTGTGTTTTTAAATAATGTAAATATAGGAATATAATTCGAAAAAAAATCAAATTGGAACATAAAATACACCTGTACAACAAAAGCACAATAATAGATAGTTTGATGTGATGTGATTATTAACCCAGCTCCCCCTCTCTGCTGTGAGATATACTGTGTTACATCTCTTCATCTCTTCATCTAAAACAGCCTTTACTATTCTCTACTTGAATCTCCCAGGTATATAC
The DNA here is from genome assembly GCA_036025475.1 of Philypnodon macrostomus. Classification (NCBI taxonomy): domain Eukaryota; kingdom Metazoa; phylum Chordata; class Actinopteri; order Gobiiformes; family Eleotridae; genus Philypnodon; species Philypnodon macrostomus. The sequence goes on from JAVQKC010120864.1 coordinate 13,208, forward strand.
CGTTGTCCCACTTTTCACACATCACCTGACTGTTCCTGGCTCACGCTGACAGTGTAATTGGGTTAAACAAAACCCTCCCAAATAGTGTAATCTCTCCCCCCTTCCCCCTGTTGCCTTCCCTTAAACCCCCTTGTCAAATCACAGTCATGCACAGTCAACACATACCGCTGTTAGACACTGGAGGAACAGCAGCCCTGCTCACATCTGTGTATGAATGTCTTATTGTAATCTCTATTGTTTTTGCAGAGAGGAATCTGGAGCTCTAAGCAGCAGACCTGTTCATAGAAGAGACAAAGTTGTCCCGCTGTGGTGAGCCTCAAATACACTATTGTTTTGTGTTGTCTTTTCAAAAGCCTTATTTCACCACAAGCCTCTTTTCTAATATGTCTTATACAATTATCCATAGCATTTTTAACTTCTCCTATTGTGGTTTCCTTCTGGGGTAGACTGCTCATAGTTGAGCTTTCCTTTAGTGTCAGGTCTTTTGACAGGCTAGTGCAAGATCTAAATTAAGTGCTATACCATATTATTATGTTAAACATTTAATTGTCTTAAAAGTGGTGGAACTTTAGCACACATTATTCATTGTTCTATATTCTGGATTCTCAGATGGTTTCTTTGCGGAACCCAAAAATATATTTTTTTTCCCTATAGGATCATTGGGTCATTGTTTTCCAGTCTATACTGCAAAAGCATGATGCCTGTATGGTGCTGCATGTAGCCTATATTGTTAGAATTGTTATAATATTTATGGAATCACGTCGGTGTGCGTCTGTAGATCCTAGCTGTGAACGCGATAACTCAAAAACGAATTGCCGGATCAGTTTCTGTATCGATTTGGGTACTTATACGATGAATATTAATTAAGTAATTAATTAATAACGGGCCAAAACTGTGAACGCAATGACTCAAAAAGTCTTTGCTGGATCCTGTTGCACACAGGGTACATATCATGAAGATGCACTGGATTGAGTTTGGTACATCTTTGATTAATTAAATAATTCACAAATTAATGTTTTGATGCACTTTTATTGAGCCAATAATCCTGCTGAACATAAACACAATCTCATGAATGTTGTCACATTGATCCGCGCAATTGTATACTTCATGTACATAGGCACATTACAGAGGTCAAATAAAGAATGCCTCTATAGCGCCCCCATGTTTATGACCCCTATGGGACCCTGGACACACTTACTTTGGCAGAGAGCAA